>BOSO01014977.1:450-13046 GCA_018403395.1 Gorsachius goisagi | reverse complement strand
AATAATAATAATAATAATAATAATATAAAAAACAAGTGATGCACAATGCAATTGCTCACCATCTGCTGACTGATGCCCATCCTATCCCTGAGCAGTAATCGTTGCCCCCCAGCCAACTCCCCCCAGTTTCTATACTGAGCATGGCATCCTATGGTCTGGAATAGCCCTTTGGCCAGTTGGGGTCAGCTTTCCTGGCTGTGCCCCCCTCCCCCAGCTGCTTGTGCAACTCCTCACTGGCAAAGCATGGGAAGCCAAAAAGTCCTTGACTAGTATAAACCTTATTTAGTAACAACTAAAATATCAGTGTGTTATCAACATTATTCTCATATTAAATGCAAACCAGAACATTACACCAGCTACTAGGAAGAAAATTAACTCTATCCCAGCTGAAACCAGGACAGGGATGCATTATTCTACAGGAGAAATACACTGGGGACTACTCTTAAAAAGAGAAGAGGTGAAAACTGAGGACTCTGGGTCTTTTTCTGGAAAAAATTCTTAGTTTAACTTGTTCTCAAATTTAAATGAAGGGCAATCTTTAGTTCAGTACAACAACTTTATTGCTACTTCCAGCAGACTGAAGCTTGGTGCAAGCAGACACAATTATTTCATTATTCAGGAGTCACTGTTGTAATGGGACAACAAATTGCTGAAACTCCCATCCCATCCAGCAATCTCCCCCAGTGCCAGTCTATTACCCAAGAAGATCAACAGCTCTTTTTTGTTTATACAGAACAGAGAAATACTAGTTAGTGGTCCCAAACAAATTTTTTTTCTGTAGGAATTGCTATGAAACCCAAACAAATCAGCTGGGAAACTAATGGAGATCCTACTTCAGATATATCATGAACATCCACAGTATACATCAAAATCTAAACCAATCCATCTTTTCAATCTAAGAAGAAAGGAGAATCATACAGAGCACATACAAATGTACCATGGGAAGAGCTGTGTGGCATCAGATTGAAGTCCCATCTAGACCAGTATCAAGCACATAGTGAAGAGTATAAGGAAAGAACAATTTAATTTTTTTATTTATAAGAACAGAATAGACATTTTCCCAGAATAGTCTCCCCATTCCTGGTTATCTGTGGCTCAGGAACATCCTGAAGCAGAGTTAATCACAATGGACTTTTCTACCCAGAGTTTCTCAGGCTGATCTTTGAATCTACCTAAATTTTAGAACCCTCTGCTCTGAGGCAGGAAGCTACTCAGCACTTTGTAAATGGGTTTTATGAAATACGGAAAAAAGGTGCCTTTTTTTCTCTGTTTTGTACTCAAATTTTCTCCCTTAATATATCCCTAAAATCTATCTGAGTTAAAAAGATACTATTTAGAAGGAAGAAAGACCTTTATTCTAGCATCAGTCAACTTTCTGCTAACCAGAACTTCCCCCCAAAATGAACTTTTCTCTCTTTCCCTTTCAGATATTGTTAAGCCACCAAATACATGCCATCTTGTTTAAGTAGATAGAAGTAATTTCTGAGAGAGCTTTTCAGTATCCTTCAATCTAAATGGAGTATAAGTGTCTTTCTCAGACACTTGCCACTGTAATCATAAGGCCAATTATTTCTTTTGATGTTTGCAGCTTAGGGAACTGCGCACACATCCCAGTTGTGTGCAGGTTTGGGAACTTGACACAGTAACTGCTTTTTACATCTTTTGTTCTTTAGGTTTAACAACCTTTCAGCTACTGACATTGTTCTTTCCATTGTTCCACAAATTCATGAAAGTTTGTCTCTTTCAACAGAAGTGTGAAAACCAGTTCTGTTCAGGGCTCCTCAATCTTAACTTTATAAAATACAGTCTCAAATTGTCTTTCAGAATCCATTTCTACCTCTACAAAACTGTGTGCAGAAATAATTTATGTTTGCAAGACTCAGCATACTTAATTGCCCACACGCATATAAAAGGAGTTCAAACCCACAGGGCATTTTTACCTCTTATGTGTGCTGCATGTGCACCCCCTTGATTGCATTTGCAAAGTTTTAAAGACCTCATGTAAAACCCTGATTTCATTTAAATCAATAACAAAAATCTTCCTAATCAACAGAATCAGAACAAGATTCACGCCTCCTATTTTTATTACGTTCATGTACAGTTATTTGATTGAATGTGATGAAAAATTACACTTAAATTCTACCAATATTGAGCCAGAGACCTCAATGCTAGGTTATTTGCCTTTCTTGACATGCCTTAGACCAAGAAAAGAAAAAGCTTTAAATTGCAGAAATTCTCCCAGATCCCCCTTATAGTCTCTAAACTTCTACCTGTTCCATACTCGTTGCTTACCCAGTGACATCTTTAATGATTTTTTTTTCTCAGGTACACATCATACTGACTGTCACATGTTCATTCAATCAGAAAGAAGAAAAATTCCACACAGCTTTGGCCAGAATGAGTCTGGTTTCAAACACTGTGACTTCATTATCTGACACAAACGGTTCACAGAAAATCACACAGTAGGAAGACGGGAGGAAATGACAGGAAAATATTGTCAGATAATAACAAGTAAATTCATGAGTCATAAATTACTTGCTGAAAAGAACATAAAGAGCAAAATTGTGGTTTTGCCATTGACTTAATGGGAACATGACCAAAAGTATTAAATTTTTTTGCTCTGACTTACAGGATTGAATCTAGTTATGAAAAGCTTCTAACTAGAAATGGAAGTTATGTTTTTTAGCAAAGTCAAGAATGAGTTTTCTGCTAAGCCATTGATGTACTTAGGCAGTAAATTAACACAGTCCTATCACTGCAAAATTGAGACTTCTGCTACAATATGACTGTAGGTAACTGATGTCACTTGCCTAAATTGATCAGATTAATGTGCTGGTGCTTTGAAATATGAAAGGTCTCTGCACACTAATCACTGGAACTGTCAGCCGGAGATAGTGTGATTAATTTCGCATGACCCAGGTATCCTGCGGCCTCGTATGTGTATCCCTGTATAAGAGATGTAGAAGATCATTCATGCCTTAGTCTTAAAATTTTGTTTGTCTACCCCTCCTGAAATTTTGCAACTACAGTCAGGCTCCCTGGCATATGATTCTTTCACAAACCAAAAGTACTCAGAGGACCTGTATACAAAGCTAATAAATAGGAATGTGAGGCAGGATCAGCTAAGAGCTCCTGATCTTCCTGTGAGCAGAAGGAGTAATTTGGGACTATCATTCAACTAGTAGGATTAAGGTACATAACTGCGATGCCAGTTTCCTAGTATTTCTTCTATTTTCCCCCACCCCTAGAAGTATTAAGCCCTGAAATATGATCTGTCAACTGCTGAATATAAAACAGGGGAAAGAGGAGACTACTTCCACCCGATTCATGTTATCATGACAGACATGAGAGAATTGTCGTTTGTGTTATCAAGGTTCAATTGTTTCTGAAGCTCCGTCAGCCATTTGTGGCTTCTGTACAACGGACAAAGCCATTTTTGCCCACAGATTCATGCTATCCTTGAATTATTCCCACAGGGCTTCACATGCCACCACCTGCAAAGGCAAAATATCTCAGAAGCTAGATGGTTTCAGTCTGTCATACAGCTCTCAGTGTACAGAGCAGGGAGAAAGGGTGGTGGGTAATTGCAGGCATTTCAGATACAAATGATCTCATTTAACTCTGTGGGCAACTGTATTACAGGCAGCTACAACTGAGCTATTCATCTCAACTTCCAATACAGCCAGTGGAAAAAAACATTCTTATGCATGACCTAGACAACCTATTTTAGATATCTGCCTTCAGATAAGATTAATGTCATCCCAAAAATGTCTCTTTCTCTCTATCAGTTACAGTGGGAGTCTAGACAAGTAGCCCAGATGTAGGGATCTGTGCTGTACATCCTAACAGTCAAGTGATTTGACTTTCACACTTCCTTCTTCATCCAATGACAGGAGATATTTTACTTCACAGAGAACGATAGAGAGAAACAACCTGAATCCAAACTGCTTCCCTGCTAAAAGATCTGAAAAAGCCGAAGCCTAGCAAATCTTGCTTTAAAAAAAGCCTAGAAAGAGAAGCTGCTGAAAGAAGATCATTGGAGTGACAGGAAAATTCAGGTTGGAAGGCATCTTGGGACATCAGCTAGATTAAATTCCTGCCCAAAGCACAGTCAGATATGAGATCACACCAGGTTGCTCAGGGCTTTGCACAGCAGGGTCTTGAAAAATTCCAAAGATGGACACCAACCTCTCTGGGTAACCTGCTCCACTGCCTGACTGTACTCTCAGGAAAACATTTCTCCTCTCTTGTTTCAGCTTGTGCCCATTGTTGCCCTCCTGCCATGCACCACTGCGAGGAGCCTGGCTCCATCACCTTGATGACCCCTTGTAGGTACTGGGGGAGGTGTCAGGTGTCCTCAAAAACATCCCTTGTCTGGGATGAACAAGATCAGCTGCCCCAGCCTCTCCTCATGGGGCAAGCACTCCAGCCCCATCACCTTTGGGGCCCTCCACTAAGTTTCCTCTAATTTGTCCATGTCTTTCCTATTTTGGGGGCCCAAAATTGGACACAGTATCTAGATGTGGTCTTTGCATTTGTCCTCGTTTAATTTTATGAGTTTTCTGTTGGCACATTCCTCCAACTTGTCTGGGTCCCTCACGATGTCAGCCCTTGAGCATATCAACTGTTCCCCCAACTTGGTGTCATCTGCAAACTTGACTAGAATGTACTCTGCCACCTCTGTCAAATCATTGATAAAGACATTAAACAGGACAGGTCCCAGGACAGACCTCTGCAGTACTCATCACAGGCATCCACACAGGGCATGAGCCATTAACCACTGATAATCCAAATAGCTTTTTACCCATGTAGTTGCCCACCCATCCAGACCATTAAGTCCTAATCTGGATGCAGATGGTAATTGCTTCTTCATGTTCTTAGCTACAGGGGCATCATCTGATTGACTGGACAAGAAATAGCCTCATCCTAGAGTCCTGTTTGGATGTTAACTCTCATCAGAACATTTCCTCAGTGAGAGATGTGAGGGACCAGCCTCTAGGCGAGTGGGCCAGGGACCATGTAATTGACTGCTCTGTATGGAAGAGGAGATTTAGCTAATTTACCTTCATGGACCTACACAGTCTTGCTTCCAAAGCTTCTCTACATACCAAAATGAGTTGCCAGGGGCTCCCCTCCAGGTGTGCGGAGAGATTCAGCACTCCCAGGATCAAGACTGGTTGTGGTCTTTGGGAAGGTCTGGAAAAATCCTTCACGGTCTTTCTTGCCTCTATAAATTATCCTGGAAGGTGGAATACAAAGAGTCAGTGCACACGTGGTATATGTATGTATGCAACTTGCCAATAAACGTCTCTGCTGTCTACAGTTGGATTCAATGAAGACAAGAGGCTTTCTGGTTCCTGATTTCCTACAAGAAAGCAAAGGGGATATTGTAAGACTGAGGAGTTAGAGGAGGTCATACCTCATCCAAAACTCATGACAGTCTCTCTGCATCCTCATTTGTCCTTGTCAAGGCAGGATGGTAAAATTTAGCCTTGGCCTGACTGGAGAACTGTGAAGCAGGAGCTTGAGCACAAAAACTTCACAGTTATTTCACACGGTATCCCCCAAGATCCTGCTAGTTTGAAGGGAGGTATCGATTTCTTCTGTATGTTTAAAATACAGGAGCAAAAGCTACTAACATGACAATTAAGATTCCCACAGAGGACTATGGTTTTGCTCAGCTGTACATCAGGAATGACTTGCTCTGGCTAACCTAGCAGCTTCTGCGAATCAGCAAAGCAAGTAAAGCATCAGTCGTGCTGTGTAAGTAATCACCTCCTCAAAGTAGATGACCAGTTCCTCTAGGGCTAATCCAAAGCCCATAGAATCACAGAAATAAGATTTAAATTAGCTTTATGACAGACATTTTCAAGCTAGCTTGTGGCAGCCTCCTTCAGGAAATTCCAGAATGTCCTTGTGCAACAGAGAAAAATACAGAAAAAGAGCAATGCACAATAAACAGAATGAAAAAGAACATATGAAAACCCCACAATTTAGCAGAGTTGATGATTAAATAAGTACCAAAAGTAAATATTTTTCCTATTTTCCACTGATTTGAACAACCACCACCACTTGAGATGCTCCTAATTATAAACAACTACTGGAAACTATCCCAGGCTCCCAAAGACATTCAGCCAATTTCTCATGGAATAACAGAATGCTAGCATATACATCAGAAAAATAGGCAACATATGCATGAACTGGAAACACAAACTGATGAAAAGTAAAAGAAAACAGAGTTACAAACACAACACATGACAACCCTCACTAACCTGAAAAGCTTTTTTCCAGCTCCTGCTGTTATAAGGAAACAGACAAAATACAGCATTCCCCAAACACTTTATTCCCCAAGCTTTCTTGTCAAGGTTTTCTGTTTCAGAGCAAATCTATTGGTATAGCCACCACCTGGCATGCAGAACACAATATATAATAAGAAAGTTTTCATGAGAACACAAGTTCACCAAAAAGGATGGAAGGATGGGATGTTTCCTTTGTTTTGGGAGGATCATGGGAACATTTATGTAGAAGGAGATGCATGCATTTTGTTACAAAAAAGGTTATAAAAAAAAGGAAGTTATACATCACTTTATCACTTTTCCCCAAAAATAACCTTTTACAAGTGATTTTTTTTTCTCATTAAATGTTCTAGTTTTCCTCCATTAAAAGTGAAAAAAGTGTGTATATATTCATTAGAAAATGTTTGGATACTCAAAACAAAAATGCCAAAAGCCCCCACAGATTAAATGATGAGGCAAATCTTTAACTTCATGTCTTGATTGACTTTGGTAGCATATCTGTAGTGTTTTTCTGTATGTAGGAAAGATCAGTCTAATGCTTCTAGCTTTAGTGTAGGTTAAAGACATTCCTGTACATATCAGAAATATCTTCTATTTAATATTCTTCCTATGCATCCCATCCTAAATGTGAAACATGAGAAGCTCTACATTATTTGGGACTTCTGTACTATAAATATTATTTTGTCAACATGTCACATGCTTTATCACATTTACAGATGAAGGTTTCTTCAAGAGCTATCTGCCCCTTTTCCTCTTCACCACTGTAATCAATAGATACAAATTTTGCAGATGCCTAATTTTACACTCCAGTTGAAACAGTAATTGCTAGGAAAGAACTAGACTCAAAAATCAAGCACCACATAATCCTTGGCACAGAAGCTAGAAAGTCACTCAAATTTTGGAGATTTTTAATATCCAAGAAAACTTCTAAGAGTGGGTTCATTTCAAATTCTTTCTAATAGAGCTTCAGATGTCTATAACAAAATAAACCTTGCAGAGGTTTCTAACATAGCACTGTCCTTTATTAAAACCAGAGGAGGCAGGGCTGCTTGTTTCACCTCAAATTAAAAGAAAAAAAAAAAAACCTGGGGATTTTAAGATAATACTTAACAAAAAGTCACCTCTGTGAAAGTTTTTTTCTGTATTAAAAATGTTCTTACTGTACAGCACGTTGCTAAAATAGAATTACAAGCTAACACACCTACTATATTTTAATATTCAACTCAATTATAACAAAGCTTGCTGTAAGTTAAATACAAAAGATGGTATTAATCTGATTCAGTATAGACATTGCACCTCAGTGGATGACTTTATTCTCCCTTTATTGTCTGTGGAACTATTTTTGTGGTTCACTTCATCCTAAATTAAGCACTTCCATTTGCTGAAATTACTTTTGTTCTAAAAGCACCCATTGCCTGTCAAGGAGTCCACAGGGTGCTAGCTCAAGTGTCCACACTGGAAACACCCAAGATCCAGTGAAAGCAATCTCTATCAGATCAGCTGAGAAATATACATATCCTGTACATTAGGGTTGATTTGGATGTCCCAGAAACTCAGACTGGCTTGGTAAAGTCAGCCTACTACCAGCTTGTCTATATCTGATACCTATACTGCACCACAGAGAGTGCAAAGACCTTTTTTTCCTTCAGTCTCAGAAAACAAGGTCTCAGGAAATAAGAAATAAGAATAAGAAATACATTTCCTGGTCGCCCATAAACACTGAGGTAAGGTGCCCCATGTTTGAGACGGGCTGTGGAGCAGCTTATCCACAGAAACAAACAGCCTGTTGCACCTCTCCCTGAAATAATGAAGCCTGAGGACTAACAAAGGAGGAAAAAGATAGGCACACGTCATGGTGTCCTTCTGTACGTGGATTCTGGGTAAGGAGAGGTGGTAATTTGGGTTTTGGCAGTTCCCAGCTCAGTCCCCAGCTGGAGTGAAGTAAAACGCACTTCAGTGCTTCGGAGTGATGCAGAGCTGATTCACCCAGTGACTCACCCTGTTAAGGATGTTCCTTAGCTGTAGGGTGACCAGAGAAGCTGCAAAATTTGTAAGCAATGCGAATAACTGAGAAAAAAAACTGTTCAGAACTTATAAATTGTTTCAAGAAATACTGTGCCTCGGTTCTGCTGGCACAGTTGCTCTTGGGGTGCCCCACCAGAGGCAAAGTGATCCAGGAGAGTTCAGGCACCTGAACTAAGAGGGGTGGGGGGGAGAACCGCAGATGCAGAGCACTTTGACAGGACAGTATTGGGGGAAACTGCCTGTATAACAAGTATGTGGGAAATCTCAACTGCGTACGTTCTGTCCAGTGGGAGGGGTGGAGAGGAGTGGGGGTTGCTGAGGGTGACAACCTTTTTAATCTGGCTGGCTATCAGCAAGAAGACAGGCACCTGCCTACAGCTTTGCCAAAGCAAGCACGCAGGGCACCTGCCTCGCCGACTGACTCATTCACAGAACAAGCATTGCATAGCACAGAAGGACAGCTTTATCGTGCAATTATCTCATTTCCTGCAGGGTTAGATGTTCTGGGGTTTTTTTCCCTCTTTCTTGTCATAGGTTTTACAACTTTTAAATATCTCAATTAACTTTTAATTAAACTCTCTTTAGCCCTAAAAACTCAGAGAGTTCTTGAACTTGCTAATTCTGCAACTTGCTTGTATTCTTTTTCCTTGGATTTACCACTTCATTTTCAAAGTCTACATTACCAAGATTGAGAGTGGGTTTTTTTACTATTCAAGTCATATTTTTTTGTAGATAAAATGTCATTCCATCTCTTCCCAGATCACAGCCAGTTTTCTTTGGTAGGAAAGAATTTTTCCTTAAAATATCCATTTTTTTCCCTGCTCTATAACATGAGCAGAATATCTAAGGTAGCAAGATGCTGAAAGTTACTTCAATAATTCAGAAAATAAGAAAGAGTGAGCACCATAGTAATTTGGCTACAGATTTGATTTATAAATTAAAAACTGACCTTTTCACAAAACCAATTTGGAACAAATGTTGGGTGTTCACCATTTTTAATTGTATAAAGTAAAAAAAAGGAGGGAAAAGTCAAAAGACAAAAAAAAAGTAACAGCTGGCATAATCCAGTAATTTATTTATGTATAAAAGGCTAGATGTGATTTTTGCTTTATAAGAACCACATTTGTTTTCTACCGGTAGCATATGTATTGTACAGTTTGCAGCGCCAATGACATTAACAAAATCTTGAAAGTCACAAAACTTCTGTTCTGCCTGCTGTTGCTTGCCTGTTGTTCTGTCAGAGAGAAGAATGTATTACCCGCTTCCCTGGGAAAGAACAGCAGTTGTTTGCACATGGAAGATTAGCGTTGCATGGAATGCTTCCCTGCTGGAGTGTAGAAGGTGTTAATAATCTAAAGAGTATGAACAGCTGTTATCTTTACAGTAATTAGCATAATATTTCCTGATTGACTACACTTTTGCGTTCTCTTTTTTCTTTTTTTTTTTTTTTTTTAATTGAAACTGCTATCAGAGTAATCCACTTATTCATTTTCTGGGATTATTTCCAATTTATAGACTGAGAAAGATCATAAAATGAATACAAAATCAGAAAATAGGTGTAATGACTCACGAGTTCTGTTTTCTAAGGTTCTACATATATTGTCTCGATACAAAGAGTGCAGACAGTAGCATTAAAATATAAAGGGCTACATCCACAGAAGACCTCAAGAGAGGATGAGAGCTGAAAAAAACAATTTTTTGAGTTTCCCATTTACTTGTGGAAACCTAAGTACCAAGTTTGGGAGCCCAGGTTCTCCACACAGTACAAGAAGAGCATTGAGCAACCTCCCAGATGTTCACATTACCTGGTGGAAAATACTGAAGAGACATTAGAAATCCCTGAGGTAGCTAGATGTCAAGTTTCAAGCCCAAGGGGCCCACTTTCGCAGCTCTTATTCTTACAAGAACTCCAGTTTATTAAATCACTTCCCTGCCTCAAATAATGAATTTTAAAATAAGGGAGTAGGGAAAAAACTTATGCTAAAGGCTTCTTTCTTGTATTCTCATAAAAAGTGTTCATAAAAGGGGTAACTTGTCATAAAAGGTTGGTTTTCCAAACTTTAATTAAGTGCTAGAGAGCTAGGGTGCATCTACACTAACATTATTTTGGGTCGAGAAAATCTGGTCGCCTTGTGATTCAGCTAAAACTATGCAACTGAGAAAAGGGGAAAGATGGTATCACGGGTCCCATGGGAACAAACAAAATTATTGTGGGCTATTTAAAGGAATGCTTGGAATACGCAAAACTCCAGAAGGGCCAAAGGCAGGGAAAGGGGGAGATAAAGGTTGTTCAGGGAGGAACAAGCATAAGAAAATGCGGGGGGATATAAAAGGTGCCATCTGCAAACAAGCAAGCTTCTGGTCAGCAGAGTCACCTAGCAAACCCTGCCTCTGATCACTGCAGTCTGCCATGTCACCTTACAAAATCCTGTTCCCAACTATTCACTGAGTTACCCTGCTCTCCCTTCTGCGTGCATGTATTTGTGTGGTGCATGTGTAATTCCCTAGTGACCTTCAAGCTGGGCAAACTGGTGAGTAGAAAATATTCTATTTGGATCAGTTTCCTTCTCCACCAAAAAGGAGTGGGTGGATTTGTTTCCTTAAAGTATTATTGAAGCATTATTATATTATTAAGACACTTATTCAAACATATGTGTATATAAACATATTTAAACATATTGCAGTAAAGCAAATCAAGCCTCTCCATTCTGGGGGATACAGACATATAAGCTGAAGTGAATGCAATGATCCAGACCGCCCATAGGAAGGGTCGAGAGAGAATCATAGAATCCTAGGTTGGAAGAGACCTCAAGGATCATCTGGTCCAACCTTTCTAGGTAAGAGCACAGTCTAGACAAGATGGCCCAGCACCCTGTCCAGCTGAGTCTTAAAAGCGTCCAATGTGGCGGAGTCAATCACTTCCCTGGGGAGATTATTTTGTCGCGTTCCCAGAAACAAAAGCCATCCTACCAGTCATGATGGTAATACAGTAACTGTGAGTTCTATCTTATCACTGTGGCCCACTGTAGTCACATTGGCATTTTGTCTGTCTGAACCTGTCTAGGCACATTCAGCATTAATGTCTGTATCTGGGCAAGTCAGCTTAATTGTCCTTTATAGCTACAATTTGTATAATTTCATCTGTGTTAAAACATCTATAATGAGCCATGTGAACATCTTAGGTCAAATGACACCCACAGGTGCTCTTTATTCTCTGTTGACAAAAGAGGGAGCCTAGAGTGACTGGCTTAGGTGTGGGAATCTGCATAGGAGGTATCTAACATGAGTGATAGTTTAATTTTCCACTTTACTAATTAACTGTCATGGTCAGGTATCCCCTGTGCAACGCCTACAGGAACAGGCTTCCCAGCAACTTGATCCATGGCAAGCAGACTGTCAGCTGCATGGAGACCGTCTGTGCAAGGGATGGTCTGCTCCACTCAGCCTTCATCAACCTGTAGGAGGGAAGTTGCAGTTGCAGAAGCTCTGTAAGACATGTTTGCCATAAAGCTGATCCTGTATTAATTGCTTCTTCAGGTCACATTAACCTCTGCTTGTTCTCTTGAAGAGCTAGAAGGAAAAGATGAACTAGAGAATAACCAGTGATGCTGCGGTGAGTTCTTGCATTCTTCTCACCTAGGGACAATGCCTAGTAAGTGGTGCCAGTCATGTCCTAGGACAGAAGGAAAACTAAGATGACATTTTCCTCAGTAGATATACTTCATGAAAAGTGTAATCATATTTCATATTTAAATAAATCTAATAAGATTTACCAAAATATCAAATATTATGTTACTTGATTGCCTTTTATATATAAAGACATTATCTTCATGTGCTTGATGCAAACATGACCATAAATACATACGTGAACTAACTAATAGATTACATGGAAAAAGAAGGAACAGTTCTATCCCCAAGGAAAAATAAAAATGAACCCAGAACTTACTCCCCAAATGGACAAATTAGGAAACCTGCTCGGATTAGACCAGAGTTTCTGTGCAGCCTACAGGCTCCGGTTTCCTTCTGTTAAGACTGAGACACAGGAGCTGGGGAGGAGGTGGGGGAAAAGCTGACTGATATGCATTACACTGCAATACACTGATTGCATTAGACATTTACTTTGTGGTATGGCTGCAAGGTATCCAGAGTGTCCATCTGGATATCAGCCTAGCTCATATTGCCTGAATGCATGTCGTGGTTTAACCCGTCTGGCAGCTAAGCACCACGCAGCCGCTCACTCGCTCCCCCCCCTCCCTCAGTGGGATGGGGGAGAGA
>BOSO01014976.1:0-21354 GCA_018403395.1 Gorsachius goisagi | reverse complement strand
GCAGGGTTGGGTTAAAGGTTGGACTTGATGATCTTAAAGGGCTTTTCCAACCAAAGTGATTCTATGATTCTAAGAAATACCAGACTGCTCATAGTTCCACGTGCGCAAGACGCTCTTCTTCAGACATGACATTTGTGCACATCAACACAAACTTCCCTGTCAGGAAAACAGTCGTTCTTCCCTCAGTTTCTCAGAATTCAAAACTTTGGCTGCTGCAATGGGAATCAACAGGCAAAGGTGCGAAACAAGAACTTTCCTTTCATGCTGACCCATCCCAAACAGAACTCCACAATCACTGCCACTGGGAAGTGATGAAGCTAATAACGAGGCCCCCAAAGGACTGGACATTTATGGAGACAGCAAAAATACCTAGAGCTATCAGAATTAATCGCAGGAAGGATTTTAAAGCTTAAGTATTTCAAGGCTTAAGCCTATATCTGCAGAAGAGGAGGAGAAGACCTAATGGGAAGATCTGTGCAGCTCTGATGGACACTTGCAACGGGAGCTGTGCCTGGACGGCTTTCTGGTTCACTCTCTCCACCCGGTGCCTGCTGGCATCCCAAACCACGCGGTGGCGTATCACAAATCCATGTGTGCTTTGGCTACAGAAGGTCCTGGCTGTTCTGTGGCATCCCTGCTGGCTGCAGCTGCAGGGAATTTCTCTGGTCCTGAAGGTGGCCTCCAAAGGACAATATCGTGTACGTAGCAAACTCCTGCCTGTTTGCTTCTTGCACAATTTTAACACTTTTTTTTTTTTTCCCCTGATGCATCTGCCTCAAGCCACTGTGAGAAAGGGGACATTGCACTATTTCATGTCATTTAGATAAGAAATTCCTATTTCCCAATGGTGTTTTTTTTTCCAGCTAGTACAGACCTCTGCTGACTTAAATACCAAATAGGCTGTGCCGGGTGGCTGCCTTAGGCAAAGGGTGAAACTGAATCTGGCAGGGACAGCAAGAAAATCAAAAAAGAACAAGTTACAGGTGGCACTGGGTCCATAACTGTTTATAAGAAGATGTGGAGACCCCCAGGAAGAGGGCAACAGCGCACTCGGGCGTCAAACATACATGAACTGGGGGGGAGAACGCCCATCTCTTGCAACGTCCAGCTAAGGCCAGCGCCTGCTGCCCGCCACCGGGGCCCGGAGCCGAGCTGTCCGTGCAGACGCAGCGGGAGCTCCCTACGCGCCCCAGCTCTCCGTCGTCCCGCGCCCATACCCCAGCCATCCAACGCGTGACAACCCAAGACGCGTGTCCTGGTTATCTGCAGCCGTCCGTGTGCTGCAGCCAACCCAGCCGCAGCCCTGCCCGTGTGCCGGCGGTGTGCGAGAGACTGGACTGGGAGCGGGGCCCGTTAGGTAGCCACCGTTAATTAATAACATTCTCCTTGCCTTTTATCTTCCCTGCCTTTCATCCGTGGATGTTCTGCTCCAACAGATGCTGATGTACCTTTAGACACAAGTAGTGTTACAGTGGCTTAAACATAATCCCCAAACGGTTTTAAAGCATACTGACGGGGGGGGGGCTGGGGGGTGCTCACCTATTCGGTGCAGTATTTAAACAAAATAGCTGCTTTTGATGTGTAGCCTGGCAGATCAAGGAAACGCAGTCACTGATCTAAATCCCTCCGAAAAGCGCTGCAGCACATGCACGCTCATTAGAGCACAATATTGCTGCTCATCCAGCCCGGGAGTCACATCTGTAAATGCAGTTACTGTGAACAGTTCAATGGCTCGAATTCCCGGGCAAGGCACTCGGTGTATTTTAAACGTGAATAAGACATGCCTTGGCTTTCATTTATCTCAACACACCTGAAACTTGGCAACCTGAGCAACTACTACAGGTAGTAGATGATGGCCAAAACCAGTTTATTGCATTACTTGTTTGCCCTTAGTGGTCTAAAAGACATAGCCAATATTTCTCAAGGGGGGAAAAAAAAAAAAAAGTAATGAAATCTCAGTGTGAAGACCCCGTCATGTTAAAAACCAGATACATAGGTGTAAGAAAGATGCTTTAGTTTGTGTAGTATCTGAGACAAACTAGAGCTCAGTAACATGCATGGAGTTTGCTAATCAGTAAGTCATGCCAAAAACCAAACCTCAAAATAAATGACCCCCTCCCCTTAGGCTGCCAGGATCTTTAATACAGGCTACCGCTAGAACGCTTTTTTGTTCTTTTACATTGCTGCTTCTGGCTCATCCTGTTGGTGGCATGAGAAAAAACTATTTCCTTCCCAGTCATTCGCCCTTGTTGTTCCCAAACCCTTAAAGAATATCTAATTTAAAAAGAAAAAAAGAAATCAAGGCAGTTAAAAATGGCAAAGCAAAAATGCCTGTAAGCCCTGGTAGAAAGGGAGTGGACAAATACAGGCAGCGTGATTTTAACCCTTCTCCTGCAAAGCATTTGCTAAATAAAGCCACCATCTACTCAATAGAAAATGAAAAAAAAACCTCAGGAGCTTTAAACAGAGTCCCCCAATACTCAGCAAACCTCACGTGCAAATACAGAGCCTGTGCAGGCTCTTGGCATCTGATTGAGTTCTCACAGCTCCCAGTAACGTGTGATAACATAAACCTGCCATGGCTGGGTGCCTGCCTGGGTCAATCCTTGGGGCCTTATCAGGTGGTTGACCACGAGCTCTCTCCCCCCTCGGCTCCCATTCTGCCTTAGAGAGAGATGAAGGAGAGAGCTCAAAAGTTTTTGCAACTGATGTGCCCAGCTGGAAGACCCTTTCTCTAATCTCTACGGCAACAGAAGAGCAAACAGGATGCGTTTCCCACATTTCTGAGATGCTGGGAAGAACGAGAAATGAGTCGAGAAGAATTAGAAATGAGTTGATGCTCCAGCCTCCAGTTGGACACGCACACGAGACAAGCCTCCTGTCTGACCAGCATCCTAAAAAGCCGTTTGCTGTCACCCATGAGCTGTTTACACGCTTGCACACAGATTATACCAGCAGCTCAGGATGAGGGTTTTGTTTCTGTAAATCCACAGTACACCTGGAAAGGCTGGTACCTGATGGACAATTCAGTATAAAGGAAGAAATGAATCTACTATTAAAATCTTGAAATTAAGTAACGGTCTCATGGCCCTAAACTATTTCATGTCTGTCATCACCACTTGACCTCTTGCTTCCCTCCACTGTAGGTGCACAGCGCTGACTCTTCATCCACCACACGTGGCAAGTACCATCAATTTTTTGGACGCATGATTAACTCCCTTCCCAGATTGGTTTCTTGGTAAGAGAAGCAATGACAGTAATTCTGCAGCTTCAGAGCATTATAAGGGCCCAAAGCTGCCTACAACCTTGTAGATAGGAAGCAGGGTTAAATTTCCTGACACACAGCTAACACGGCTTCATCAAAAACTAGTGAGAAATTCAGTGATAATTGGTGCCCAAGATGACATTTCTTTGTTCACTTAATGAAACTTAAGAAGTGTAAAGATTAAAAGCACCGAGAAATTGCAAACAAAAATGACTGTAAATACATTTTCTATGTACCTGTGTACAGCACATGGTAACCTCTTCTTTTGGTGACTTACACCACCTTTTGCTCCCCATGCCTTTCTGAGGCAGAGCGAATGACATACTTGTTCCATTCCAAACCCATTCCAGAAGTTCTTGCTCCTCACTGCTGGAGAGCAGTCTCTTCTCTCTTGCGTGATGGGACAAACCAGCTCTAGGAGGATGCGATGACTGACAGCACCACCCTACCCAAGTACCTACAGTAAAGGACACAAGCTTTGCCCTACTGGAAGATGATGAAATGATGGCCTCAATTACTTTGATTGATTGAGTCTCCCTTTTTAATTAATGAAATTGGAGTAGGTGGATTAATGCCACTTCAGGAACAAGAGGAAATGATATCTACGGTGAAGGAACGCTCTAGTAGCTGGCACAGGCAAAAATAGAGGCAGAGCTTGAAACCTCTTCTGTAACGCCAGTGGACGCCTGGGTTCGATCACACTGGTGAATACAAAAAGCCTCAACTGCATGGTTTGGCTGAGAGCAGCGACAAAAGAGCTCTAAGGGCTCTTGTGAAGGGAGCAGGAGGGCCAAACAAGCCTCAACTCCTAGAGCGGCAGTGGGAGTTGAGGGCACTTGGCATGCCCAAGGAGACACGCCGTACTCTGCAGAATCAAAGCCCATAAAAATGCATTCATTATTATAACTTACAATATTGGCCTTGCTGCTACTGCTGGCAGCTATAGCCCTTTAACCTTTGCACCTCCTGCAAATGACGACGTCTAAAAGCGTGGAAATGACACATAAATCCTTGACAGAGGGGAGCTCAAGGACCCGTCCCAATGTACCATCCCCGAGCTCTCCTGTCTCCGTATCTTCTACAGCACTGTGTTGTATTATCGGCACGACTGTCATATCAAACTCCCATAGCTGCGATGTATTTCACAAATAACCAAGGGTTCTGGCTTGTGTTTGTTGTCATTTTTAAAAAAGCTCGCTGAATTTCATTACATGTCTTAGTAGAAGCTATTTCTGAGCGCAGTTATGGAAGCAGATGTCTGGAGAGTGGCGTGTTACAAACCTTGAGTGAAATGACAAATCAAACTTTTTCACAGAGATTTCTGGGGATATAGAAAACACGCCTCGGTGCCAGCAAGGCAATGACGGCTGCCCACGGAGGACAGAAGAAGGATACGGCAAATCGCTCAACATCATGCTCAGCGAGAGCTGCCCCAGCCCTCGTCCTCCAACCAAGCAGAGAACCCTACGGCAGGCGGGCAACTGTAGGTCCTCTGCAAGGGCAGGGGAATATTGGTGAGGTCTGGGTGGACCACGTTGCCCACAAGGGATTCGGATCGGCCTCGCCAAGGGGCACCTTCGCCTGCACCCGCCGGCTCCGAGCACAGTAGGAGCCATGGCAGGAACACGCGAAGAGGAAGACCCTAAAACTGTTCTCCACCCCCTGTTGCTGTCGATGGTGAAACGCAGCGATAACGTACCATTACCGAGGAAACGACGGCGTTCAGCGCCGTGCAAGTGCTATTCGGGTGAAAAGGAGAAAGGGAGAGACGGTGGGAGGCAAGGAGAAAGAAAAAGGGACCAAGAGAGGTAGAATAAGATAAAAGTCTTAAGGAAAGGTTTTACCAAGAGAAGTTATCCTCGCTAACAGTGCAGTAAAGGGTGGAATTGGCTTTTGGCTTATGGAACCCCACCCCCTCACAAATGTCTACATGACTCCAGACTCCACGGGGCTGGAATAATGTGCTTCCAGAGATTACCCACATACATAACAGCTCTTTGCGATATATTCCTAATTAACGTAACATTCTTTAAAGCAGACCGATCTTTTTTCCAATTCAAACAGAGACTTCAGTCCTGCCAAGAGCTTCTGTACATCCTTAATATACGTAAAGCACCCCAACTGGAGCAATAACCAGTTATACTGGTATTGAAATCAGAGCAGAGGTTTTTTTTGAAAATAAAGTCTAAAATATGCCTGGTCCTGCATTTTTTTTTCACGCATAGCTTCCACTGAATGCAAAACGTCCTGGTAAGGCCCACTGCAAACTACACGCACCCGGGGTGCGTGCGAGCTGGAGAGGCCCCTCATGAAAACGCCGCAGAATTGGCCCCGGAAGGGTCTGGCCAACACAGCTCTTTAAGCAGCAAATGTAAATTCTGCTCACATTCAGCAGAGAATGAAGGAAGATACGAATGGTAACCAGGAAACAAAGACACTCGAGTTGGAGGAGGCGCAGTAAGGAAAATCACAGCGTCCTTCGCCCAGCTCCCAAATTTACGCCTGTTTTCTTCATTTGTTCACTGACAACGCACGTGGTACAGCCCAGCGATACAACTTGAGTGGCACTAACAGGATAAAATTGCAATGGAGAGCAGCTTAAAAATCCTTTATAAACTGAAAGACTAGTCAATAAAAAGTAAAACATCTTCCATTTTCCTTCTATAGGTGGTGGTTTGTTGGTTCCCCCATCCCCCTGCAAACCAGCACTAATCTGTCATGGAGAAGCTGGTATGGGAAGGAAGGGTGACTGTCCCCCCTGAAACCTGGGCTCTATCCTGAGGCAGCCTCAGACCCATAGATAGGGTAACTGAACCTCACTTCTGCATGGGTGCTATTACCATTCTTGCCTACGTCAAAAATCTTCCATGAAAAAGTATGATAGACTGGGAAGGATTCATGTGCTACGGTGACAGACACCATAAAATCATCGTATTTTAATAAGCTGAAAGGGTTAATAGCCAAAATCTGAGTTACCGCAGGTTTCTCCCTGCTAGGAGGAGGACGGTCAGACAAGCCTTTGGTGAAAGCCTCATTGGGAAAAAAGAAAAAAGCAATTAGTCTTATTTTCTTGGAAAACAAAATTAATCGAACAAAGACGACAGCTTCCTTGCCCAAAATTGTTAAACCCTTTTCTCAGTCAGCACTCTGATCCAAAAGCTCTCCGCTACTCCTATGGGCCATAGTATCAATGTTTCTGGGCTGCTGGTCACCTTCTGCCGTACTTCGTGTCCTATGTACAACTCCCCAGATGGTTTGAACCCATGCATGCCTTCTTCTCTCAAACCCAATAACCCAAGCCTACACTTGACCCTCATTTTTTTCATTATCATTGATTATTTGGTGATGGCATCCAGCTGCTCCCATCATGGACTGGAACACAATTTCTCAGAGCGCTACAAAAAAACTACACCAAGAAGGCTTTGCAATTAAAACTAATTAAGAAGTATCAATGGGGAGTTTAATTGCTCTCAGAGAGGAACGTTCTGCGGAAACAAGACTTCAGCAATACTCAACACAAATGGGTTTCAATGTATAATAAAATTAATACATCTACAAATAAACTGATTACAAAAATACTCTATTTCACACTATTCTAGAATATACTCTCTACATAATAAAAACAAATTAAGGGCTAGCAGAATAGTTTTTTCTAAGTACAAACATTCTATGGGAGTTCTGACTTTTTTTTCCCTATCGATTCATGTTGGGTTTTTTTAGAAATACCGCTAATTTCTGCAGTAACTGAGTTCTATGTCCCATGAAATTCAGCTTACATTTCAAGATACGATTGCATAGGAGAATCACATAGAAGTCTGTAAAGGACAGGCCTTGATTTGTGTTTGCTAGGACAAATTGATTCTGTTCTACGGGAATAAGGAAAGCATTACGCGAGCCTTGAGAAGGCTGCTGCCGTACAAATGATCACGCATTTTCCTCTCCATCAGCATCCCAATTCCCTGAAAATAACTTCATTTTATCACCAGTTACAACGGAAATCTCCCTCTGAGATGCATGCTCTACTTTTGGTTGGTTTGGTTTTTTTTTTTTCACACTAATTAATCATGAGATGAATCATGATCTGGATGAACTGGTACCTCTGAAATCACCAGCACCAACGTGCTGGCAACGCTGGGCCGTAGGCTGTGCCAAAATCCTGCATGAATTCATCTCCACTCATCGTCCAGTGACGGTATTCGGCTTTGCACATGCCTGGTGAAGCAAATGAATTCCCTTGTGGAAATGAATGGTATGTTCTGTACCCAACAGAATAGCAGGGAATGCATTTAAAACAGAAAATTGATTTGTATGAGCTGCTTGAGAAGTTATGTTGTTATCCGGTCACGCCTGGGCAACACCGAATGGGTGGATAAATACGTAAACTGCAACTACACAGGGTCATCCCCAAACGCACACGTTGTTAAAAGGTATATTCGCTTGCCTGAGCACCTCAGCATCAGCTCAATACTCCCCTGGAACAAGCACAAAAACTTCTTTGCTCTTTTCATGACCACAGAACAACATCCTGAAATCCAAGCGCATAGGCACAAGCCCTCGGGGATTCTGCTGGATCGTCTCGATCCCATGGGCTCTCCGTTATTCCAGACGGTTTCCCAGCTCCTGCGACACCTCCCCTCCCGCTGGGCTCTGCTCAACGGACCAAACTTGTTTAATTTTCCATCTCTGGAGAGAGCGAGCGAACTGCAACTCCGCTCAAACTTGGCCCCGCGACTCATACTCTAAATCAAATCCCCTCTCTTCATCTGATGCTGAGATAACTTAAAATACCGTAAGGGGATAAAGAGCTGAAGGCCAGTCCTGATGAATGAATTACCCGCAATTCAAAGGTTTCAGGAAGCCGAATACCAGGGGGTCGCTAACTTTTTCTGTTCTGAGCTTCCTTGCTTTGCAGATTTTTTCGACAAGTGGCTGCGTTCAGAGATAAAAGCTCGGAGCTGCCCATCGCTACGAATGCCACGAAGCTGAAACGAACGCCAGAGATCGCAGTTACCCGGCAGAGTGCAGTGGGGACGAAGCGGTTGGATTCATTCCATGTGCCTTTTGGAATAAGTATTTATCATCTCAACACTATTTTTTGAAATACGGAATTTGAAATTGTTAAGCTGAGCGAAGTTGACACTTTTTGATGTCTGTTCACCTAGCTGTGCCGAAATTTGCTAAGAGCTTTTTTCCTTAAAGCAAGCAAAAATCCCACAGTTTATTTCTTTCCTCAGGAACACTTTCAAGCTCATTAATTTTAACAGTCGGGACGTTCAGACACCGTAACCGCCCTGCCAAGAGCTTAGAGAAGAAAACCTCTCGTTCCAAACCTGACGCAATTCATCAAACCCCCAAACCCCCATTTCCCCTGCATTTATTTTATCTTCTCTCTTGTCTGTATGCTTTCATCGTGCAGGGCACTTCCACAGCAAATTCAAATTCTCCTGCTCAAAGCTTTCCCTTTCCGTGTTGTGTTATTCCGGACACCCCATCGCGTGCTCCCCTTACCCTCCCATGCCCAAGTTAAACTCCCCCGTGGGTCTCAGGGACGCCTTTCTCCCCACGGCTGCTCTAACTTATTTCCTTCTCTCTGTAGTGCACCTGATACTGCCTCTAACAGGAAAAAAAAAAAAAAAAAAAAAGGAAAAAAAATGTTTTCCCAGGTTCTGTTTTTCCTGCGGTAAATTTCAGCAAAACATTTTAGTAAAACAAACACGGAACCAACCGGCCGGGAGAGCTGCCACTGCTGCTGCTGCCTCCTATACAACAAGACAAGCGAGGTAAGGAAATTCTTTCTCTTTTATATATTACATGAACTTGAGGGTTTTTCAACCTAAAAATAAGAAGCAATTCAGAAAAGAATTGAATCTACTATAAAGGAAAGCAAAGAACAGGGGAACCATTGTGCCACCTTCATCAGCTGGGTCCCTGACTTGCCCCTGCGGCTGCAGAAGCCCTTTGGTGCTCTGGGGCTTGGTGGATGGAGGCTCCACTGCAGCTCATCAAGTGCTCCTCAAAGCATGAGAAAAAATTGCGAAGCATAACGTCAAATCCCATTTACTCATCAAACATGAAAGGGGGCTTAGGTATGAGAGACTCAAGTTGGAAACTTATAAATATTTTTTACAAAGAATACCCAGATGCACAGGACTACGCGGTGGTATCATCTTCATGATTCTTACTGAAAAGGCCTCGGCCACCCTTAACTAACTCAGCAAACCAGGAGTTCTTTAATCAAAGCTGCGACTGTAATGAGTCGTGTAGACCATAACGTAGTTCTTTTTCAAAAGCAGCTCATTAATCCACTAATCCCATGAGGAGCTATCACTAACTTAATTCCCTCAGAATAAATTAAAACATTCAAAGTAACCAGAGATGTTTTTTTTTCCTCCCAAATGACACTGTGCTTCTAGGTTTTGGGTTTCGTTGGTTGTTTTTGGTTATTACTTAATTATTGCTTTTATATAGATACAAAGTGATTATTATTATTATTATTATTACACAATATGGTTGGTACAAAGTGGAAAAAATGTTTCAAATAAGCAAATGGAACACATACTTTAAAAAATGCCAAACCAAACCATTCTGACTCCGTTAAGTTCCTCCTGTATATTAAGATGGCAAACCTCACCAACTTAAAGCACGACTGCCCATTTATTTCTGTCACTTTTTCAATAAAACTCTATTCCCTCCCTGACAAATCTCGCTGTCAGACGAGACTCTTGTCAAATTGGCTTCTCTGGCAAATCTCAAAAATCTTCGGGGCCTCCCTGGACTTGTATCCATTACAACCGCTGACGTGGGATTGCTTGTTCCCCTCCTCTGGGCTTTTCCTGCGTTGCAGTCAGGACTTGAACCACCACCTAACCCTCTCTTGTCGCTTCGGTGTCCAAGGGGACAGCTCTGCCTGACAAATGGGTTACAGGTGTTCAAAATGGAATGAACAAGACAACAAAGCAGGAACCAATAGCATGCTAATAACTTCATGGAAGCTAATAACGATAATGAATATTTGCAACTAAAAATTGAAACATCGCTACCATTCCCATAAACGCACCCAAAAGAAAAGATGTTGGCTGTGAAGGCAGAGCTGCTTGTCTGCCTTCCATAACATTAATGAGGTTCCCTGCTGTTTCTGAATTAAGTTCAAGCACTCTTGCTGTAATATTTGTTTATAAAGAATGTAATGTTATAGTATTTCCATTTCCTTTTATGGGGATTTTAATATTTGCCTTGTTAATACACTTAGCTTTCCTGAAAAAAAAGCCCCAGGCAGCTGCATCAGGACCTCATCCCAAACCTGCAGCCAACTTCAGATTTGATCAATGGAGATTAATCTGCCTTAAAGTGAGATGTTGATAGCTGTGTAGTGTTATATATTGTTATCCCCCAAGCCCCAATGCCTGTGGCATTGCCAGCTAGATTAGGTGACTGAAAGGAGGACCAGAAGGTTTAATTCACTGCGATGCAGTTAGAACCTGTACGACGAACGCAGCAGTAAGGGCTTACCATGACGCCGTCCCAGGGCTTATGCTGAGGGAGTGGTTTGCTCTTGATGTGCAGTAGAACGCATTAAACCCCTTCGAACTCTGGTACATGGAAGATCTCATTGATCCCGTTCTATAGATGAAGAAAGCACTCCACAAAGAAGCACCTTGGTAGGTACCAGGCAGCTCTTTCACTTAACACTCAACAAGTAACCCTCAAGGTCAACTTCTTCAAAAGCCTGGCACAATTCGGCTTCTTAGAGCTCAGACTGGACTGCGACACGTTTCCCGATGGCAGGAGACTTCAGAAGAGTTACTTGCTCTTGTTGTGGGTGCAGACATTTTGGGTGAGAGGAGCAGGGAAGATGAGCAGAAGGGTGGGCAATGCATGGCAATACCCCCTCCCACCGCTCGCCGTGCGGGTACGGCCGCGTGCCATGGCTGTGCAGCCCGACCGGTGGTGGATAGACCGCAGTCTAGGGGTTTGTAGCCCAAAAAGCAGAGCTGGGTAGCTAGTATTCCCACAGTCTACACTTTCAGGAAGAATTCTGACACCCCCAGGCTGTTGATAAACTACGCAAAGCACCCAGAAAGCACAAACTAGGACAGAAATTCCTGCATTCCACATATCCAGGACGCCTTTGATTTTAAAGAAAAACACATGTACCTATGACAACAACATCTGGGATAACATTCAAGACCTCTTCCTAAACCTGAGTTCCTGTTTAGGCACAACTCTATGGAAAAAAGAGATTGTAAAAACCTCACAGATTAAAAAGATTATGTTGGAACATGTTGGAGACAAGAAGGGAAAAAAATAAAAAAATAAGAAATCACAGGCTACTCGTTACCACAGATGGACTAAGTGGTCATCAAAGGCCACCTCCTGCGTAAGGGCCAAGGAACAGAACTGGAGATTTCCTTTCTAAATGAATGTATGAATGAATATTCATTAATTGTAAACCACTCAAACTTGCTGGACAAGTGATTTCATGAAAAAATTCATCTACTGATCTAAGCACGTTGATTTAGGAATCTCATACATATTCAGTACCTGGATGTTTCTTAATCAACTAATCCAAACACTTGACTAATTGAATGTTGATTGCTTTCTGCAGCAGGGTGAAAGTCAGCTCTCCCAGAGCTGGTTGGTGCTATTCCAAAAACTGATTAGAGCGCGTTTTTACAGCTGACTTATTCTTAACAACTACATTATCTCTAATGAGAATTCATTCCATTCTACTCAGTACCTACGGTTGAAGAGAAGCTGACTGTTGCTCTTTTCCAGTTGTTTTAGCAAGATTTGATAAACTTCACGCACACCGATGGACGTTTAGAAGTCACCAGACAGATTACTCCTTGGGCGCTCGCTAGAAGGTTTTGCTGAAGGCCGTGATGGATTACCAGGTGAAATAAAAGCGTTGGGGCCTGATAATGCAATCCATTTGCAGGAAAAACTGCCACTGATGTCAGGCTAAGCTTTCTGTTTAAGGAGCATTTGAAACCAAGAGAAAAAGAGGCCCTGTTCTGTGTCATATTCTTGCTGCAAGAAGGGTTTTCTTAACTCAAGGGTTTTTCTTTTTTTTCTTGGTTGATTTTCCAAAGACTGATTCAAATTTTACTGTTTTCCTATTACAGCAGAAATACTTTTTAAACAGTGCTTAAAAGTAAATGAAAAAAAAAAAAGGGGGGCTTCATTTTAACACACATCTGAAAACATTTGAATTAACGTTAATGTTTTTGACAAAGCTTTCACGCCAACAGTGAGATCCAATGGAAAACTCCCATTTCAACACTTACATGAAAAAAAGAACCTGTTTCACATGGTTCTGAGGAATCACCTTTATTGCTACCTTCTTCCTAAATTATTTAATCAAAGTGACAGGTTGGGGGAAGAACACTGGGGAGAAATACCCGAAGATGCCTAAAGATATGGACTAATGATAGGTTTTAAATTTCAAATAAAGTTATTTAAATATTCTGCAGATAAGGCTGCAAGGGAGGGGTGACATGGGAGGCTGTTACCTGTTGCTTTTCAATTTTGTTCTCCCAGGAGTGTTGCTGCCAGGTTCTAGGAGGGAATTAAAGGCTACTGTCGCTTGGCAGCAAAGGAGCTTCCTTGTGGAACTTGCTTTTACTGTTTTGGCTAAATTTAAGATCCATAAAGATGATTAACTGGTCTCACAGCCCTGGAAGTTGAGGTTATCTGTGGATCCAGACCACTGAACTTAAAAATTTAAAGCAGAGAAACTTCATGTTTCTTGAAATTACTATCACTCACCCTCCCTAATTTAAAGGGCAATGTGGTATCTATATCCACTTAAAGACAAGTCCAGAGACTTCCAAAAGTCGTAGGCAAAGAACAAAATTTTTCTAATGGGAATATTTATCCACTGCAAACAGCATGTTTAGATACTTTGGTGCAGGGCTCGTGTTTTCAAAGGGGGTGTGTGTGAAAAAAGTAACATTAATCATCGCACCAAGAAGGTTTATACTTGCTCAGGTCAAACACCAAAATCTTCCATCACTATGTACCAAAATCTTGGGAGAAGACTGTTCCCCTGCAGGGAATCTAGGCGATCATTTTAACATAAATGCTACCTTTCAAAGTATCAGAATTAAAACAAACAAAAAAAACCCCCCATATATATATATAGTAAAAGCAGTGCATTTCCCTATAACATCTTTCTATACAGCACCAGTGTACCATGCAATCACTTTGGTACAGCAATAAATGCACTAAATAGAGACATTTTTGAGTTCACAAGAAATAAGCCTGAAGGAAAAAGGAAAAATATTAATTCCTTCCATCAGGTGCTAACAGTCTGGAAAGAACTTTCTTCTAAGCCAGACCTTCACACTGTGAGGATCCAGTCACACATTCCAATCTGTGGCTAAACCTGCAGAGCTGGCAGCATAATTTGCTGCTACCCTGGGATTGTAGTTTTACTATTATATAAAATTTCAAGGACAGCTTTTTTATTTTTCCTTTTCTTTTACTGGAAGAGCCAGAACTCCTTCTTGTTCTCAGTTATTTCAGTGTAAATTGAAAGCAAAGCCTTGAAACTCTGTAGCATTACTGTGGATTTGCAGTTTTATAACTGAGAGCAGAAAAGTGCCCCTAAATATTCTAGGTTATTGTGGAATGGTTTTAGAGGAGAGAAAGATATTACTTTAAGGATAAAATAGGGAAATTAATCAAAAAGGATTAGAGTCAGAAAAATCTGACACTTCCAATCACTTAAAGAGCACAAGAATGAAATCAACTTGTCTTACCATAGCTATACTACACTAATCCATTTATTTATTTTTTTTTTCCCAGGAGGAAGAGGTGTAAAGTAATTGCAGAACTAGCTAGATCCCAAGGGACTATTGCTGTATAAGAAAAATAATCTTCTGAGAATTTTCAAAAGCTTTTTAGAATAAACCTTACTGCTAGACAAAAATTGCTCTTTTGCAACACGTCGATGTCTGCTTTCTGCATGGGACATGCGTTCTGTGAAGGGTAAGGGTATTCCGGTGAGCACATGCTTGCTCCTTGGTCAAAGATGGTCAACAGTAACTCAACAGCTTTGTGTGATGTTGGGAAGCAGCGGACAGCACATGACTGATGGTCCATGGGGGACATCCCAGTGCGTAGCGCCAAGACCAGCGGAGGAGCGCAGCCCAAGGTGCACTCCGGTGGTCACCAAGCGATCGCCCCTGCTGCCAGCGGGAGAAGGTACAGGCATGAAGACTCCCAACTTCTCTTCTCGTTTGCGCCCAGCAAACCTGCGGCAGGCAGCCAACCGCTGCGCACAGCAGCGCCGCAACGGAGCCAAAGGCCCAACACGGAGACTAAAGCAAACTTCCCTAATTTTTCAAACACATTTTTATCATGCCAGCAAAACCCAAGAATGCTGTCTGTCAGAAACTCGTCACGTATTTCACAATGTTTTATACAACGTTCACACCAACCAACAGTTGAACCACTGACCTCAGTATTTATGGGTTTTAGGTCTGGAAGAAAAAAATGCTGGAAGAACTTGGGTTTTTAAAAAGAGAGCAAGAACACAAATATTCAGTATTTCAAAATCTCTTTGTATGTGTTACCAGGTCAATGGACTTCATTGCCAACAGACATGGCCCCAAAAATGGCTCTATTGTCATCCTAGGAAAGTATGCCAGAAAAGTCATGAGTATCACAGTGTATTAAAAACCAAAACATGTTTCAGCAATGCTGGGTTATTTTTAAATCCAGATTTGTTGTATGATTCATTTTTTAAGCCGATGCTCCCAAACCCCCCAAAGATTTGGGGAAAAAAAAAAAAAATCTAAGTTATGCAAGTTGAGATAGAGTACTTTGAAATGTAAGAAAATGTCTTCTCTTCTGGATTTACTCAAACTGATAGAGGCATTCTAAATTTACTTAACAGAAGTAGTAAATGAAGAATGTTACCACAGGCAGGGGATATAAAACTATTTTCATAACAATTTGTTCAGCCAAGTATCAACAGAGAATTTATTCCTACCTAGTGAAAAAGATTACAAAATGCTGGGTTTGACTGAACCGGACTAAACTTATATTACTTTATATAAAATGCCTTTAAAGAACTTAACCTTGACGTTAGTTGAAGGAGATGCAAAAATAAGTATTTTGAGAGATCAGCATAATCGTGGAAGCGACAAAATATAGAGAGAGCTGGCATTTCCATTACTCGCTGTATTTGTCAGTTTGTCTTTGCTACTAGAGAACAGCAAACCCATAATACCACTGACTCTGAAATGTCTTTTTGATTTTCAGACCAATAAGAATCTTTCAGCAGCACGTTCGCTGTCGGTGGGTCCCTCTTCCAGGCTCCTTTAAAGGAGCCCATAAAGTCCTTAGGGGGTTTGTGGTCTGCCTAGGTGGAAGCCCCTGTACGACAGCAATGCATCCTGCAGTGGATCAGGATAGAAAAACGATTCTAAAAGGACTAAAAATACAAAACCACTAATTGCAGAATGCAAACCTAAATGTTATACCCTTGATTCAGTGCTAACGTATTATGATTTCTGATTTCTCATTACTGAAATGTTTGACTTTCATCTGTTCCTCCCTGTAATTTGCCTGCAAAATTTCCACGGGAAAATTGATTTGATACATATTTTTCATTTTAGAACTTGTATCTGTGGTATCATCAGGCTAAACGTATTATTACCCAGAGCGACACAATTCTCATGTTTCATTTTCCCTCCTACATGATGCATTTAGGAGAAAACTAGTTTATACAGATACGCAGCAGGGCAAGGAGAAAGGTTTCATTTTCTTTTTTCCCTAGAGCGGGACAAGACACAAACTGGTTGACTCCAACTATTTCACACATTCATTTTTACTAGTAGACCCTCTAATGCCAATAAGGGTCTGTCAGAGCTGTTAAAATTCTTTGAAGCTCGGTATTTTGATGGTGCTCCCGTACCAGAAGCCAAGCGAGTCTCTCCTCTGCCCCGTGCCCAGCAAACACCGCAGTCAGCATCCTCCATCCTCCGATGGGTTACCTGCTGCACGGGGATATTAATGTGTTCTCTAATGTGTGACTGGGAAGCTCTCCATCACCAAACTCCTTCTGTCATTTTATCTCAAAAAGCAATATTAAGCGTGAATATCACAAATGGCTTACTTATTCAGTATTTTATTATACTCCCTTAAAATCTTACTGCCATAAAACAGGTAAAAATGTACTGATTATGATAAAGGTCCTCAGATGATTAAGTTTGTCACTCTTATTTCAGATTGAAGGTTTTTTCCCCACTGGCTTTTTTTGGGTCCTACTTTCAAGCCCTCGCATTACACAAAGCCTTGTGTATAACCTGCAGGCGATTTAATGCAATAATCCGGGGAAATCTTCCTTGTGATGATGAGAGAAATGGGTTATAGCTGGCACTTCAGTGGCGGTGGCTGGAGAGTCTGGTATCTTTGCCATGGATTCCTTTTATGTCCTACTAATTAAATCTCATTAGAGTGCCTGCTTCGGTAGATAATTTTGGTTTCTGTGTGTAGTCACCGAATGTATTAGCGGTCTTATGAAAAATGTGCCCACGGCTTGACAGGTTATAGGCAAAAGGATTGATTTGCTCATGTAGCTTGCAGCTTGCTTCCAAGTAACTGATTTGTTTAGAGGAATTATTTTGATCTTGACAGGATTTCTGGGTTGCAGTCTGCTGGAGACTCTGACCAGCCAACTGGACGGGGCCTCCAGCTTTTGTGTGCGGCTTCTCCTTTCTGCCTGTTGCCTCCCTGACCACTGCTGCTCGCAGGGCTGGAGAGGGCAGAGACACCCCCGTGGCCGTGCATCTTGACTAGGTGTGCTGTCGCTGGGTAGCAACTGGGGCCACCTATGGGATCTGTATGCATTCAGTAAGTGCGTGTCAAGAGATGTCTTTGTTCCTTATAGCTTTTTCTAATCAGGTCTTACCAACAAAATCCTCCTCATGTGCCTGGCCACTGTCTGCCTGAACTCTCTGTAAGAAAAGTTGGAATCCGCTGTCTTTCCACGTCTATACAACATTATATCATCAGTCCCACACAGATCCTTGCAACCTATTAGTATTTTTTGCTTGCGGCATTGATGTTTGTCCACCTGCTCGACTGATCCCAAATGACATTCTCCAGCATCTGTATCTCTTGGCTGATGTCCAGCATGTGGTAAACGAAACCGCGAGCATCCATTTTCCCTTCAACTTTTCCCATCTGTAAGTTTGATTTCTTTTGCTGCCATTACAGCAGGAGTCCCTACGCTGGTTATCTGCCATTATCGTGTTATTTTCCACACATTTTACCCACAGGTAATCTATAGTCTTTTATCTACTAATTGTACATTTTTGTTTTTACATTAGTTTTGTTTCAACTCTTCTGTTTTCATGAATTCCCTAACTTAATGAATTATCTCCATCTGCTCCTTTTGTTCTCTGTGCTCAGTATGAGCCTGCTCACAAGTGCTTTGTAAACGTCCAGAGATCTTGATAGACTTAGGATAGATCCTCTGAATGCTCATTTGATTTCCTCCTTTGTTCTTATTACTGATCAATCAGGAATTAACTCATCTTCTAAGATTTGATAATCGCATGAGCCAACCGTTTGGTTCAGCTTAGCCAAACAGTCCGTTCGTGTTTACTCAGGTCCTCGATCGCACAGGTTGAGTATCTTTCTGGTGACACTTCTGTGGTTTGCAAATACTCCTGGAGTGCTCCCAGAGCCTTGCGTGGATCCCTTTGTTTGCTGCTAACTAATTGCTGTTGGTCTGCGCAATACGACGGCTGCTCGTGTTGTGTTTGCCTTCACCCACTGTGATCTGAGGAATATTCAACAGTAAACAGGTCCCGTTTCATGTCCATCTGCTCAAAGACCGGAGTTTGGTATTTTTCCATGAATACAGTTTGATCTTTATGCTTTGTTTGCTTATGCATACCTGTAGGAGTAGCCTTGCTTTTACCATCATGTTCTCCCCTCAACATGAGAAGAAAGAAGGATCAAAACCACGCGATGTTCAGGCTTTGGCTTTTCTCCCCACAGATGATATTTTTCCCAACCGTAGCAGGCACGTTAGCACAAGCTCTGTTGATCACTACCCAACATAATTCTCCCTGTTGAAAGTAGTAAATTGCTGCCAGAGGAAACCCCTTTCCAACCCCCAGCAAGTTTCCCGTGGCCCACAGAACCCAGAGGATGCCATGTTTTTAACCACCATCTGCTGGTTCTTTAGCTGTTAATTAACCATTTACTGCTTGCAGCTCTCCTGTAACACTTTGAATCAACATTTCTCTGAATGTGGGGCTTGCACACGCCGACAGGACACACGCCGTATCCGAAAACATCCCAACGCTTCATCTGTCACCGTCACGAAAGCAGCCGGTTACAAATCATCTGGTTAATCATAGAATCATAGAATGGTTTGAGTTGGAAGGGACCCCCAGAGGTCACCCAGCCCAACCCCCCTGCAGGAGCAGGGACACCTTGAACCACATCAGGTTGCTCACAGCCCCGTCCAACCTGGCCTTGAATCTAACCACCTTTCTTTTTGCTCATCGTTAATTTGTTAGACCAAAACCATACTGTTATAGAAAAGAGTTAGCTCACTGCCGAACTAAAATCAGAGAAGATAAGTAGCTAACAAAATCTTCCAAAAATCTGTGGAAGCTGCTAATGCATATTAATACCTCCTCCTCTAAAAATGTTACAGCCTAACATGACGGGCAGGTTTTGCTGGATTTGCCGATTGCTCATCTCTCGGTATATAACAAAGGAACATCTTGACTTCGGGACATAACGGCTGTCAGGCAAGTCGATGGCATTAATGAGATCAATACCAGAAATATGGAAATCATTACAAAGGCATACAGAACCTTCCAGAGAGAATCAGAGTAACCTGTTCCCAGTCTGAAATTCAGAAATATTCTAGATGGGCTGAAGGATGGTTTGCACCGGATTTGGGTTGGATTTGGTACCATTTGTAGCAAGCACTACCAGTGGATGAAGGGGATGTACAGAAGCGAAGTGGATCAGCAGAAGTGCAGACACTGTTCCAGATTTTACCAAAACAGACGTTCAGCCTTGTACCAGTGGCCAAACAATCTTGTTAAAAGAGGAAATTGCTGCTAACCCCAAAGTTAAAATTTTGGTTGGTTTGCATTAACAATCTTTTGGAAGATTGCCATCTTCCCCCCTTTGCTCCCCCAGCTCCCGGCTGCCCACCCGCACGCAGGGCCACGCGGGGGTCCCGGGTTCACACCCGCAGTCCCTGCCCGGGTCCCGACAGCTGGCAGGGGATTTCACATCGCTCACGTTTTGACCTGCAAGACACCCCCCATAATCCGACCTCCACGCTCAGCGACATCTGAGGGCTGGCTGTTACACTCCGGCTGTAAACGCTTCATGGTGATTGTCCACAGTCTTTTGTCTTTCCCCCTTTAAATTCGGTGCAATTTTCTTCACATGGATTCATTCATTGAAAATTGAATTTTGCAGTGACGATGACTTAGCCCTGACAAAATAAAAGAGTCAAACCTGGCTAATCATCATAATTATTTTACTAACTCTGAACTATGGGAACATTTTCAGAAGTATGATTGCTCATTTCCAAAACTCCTCTTGAGGACCCTGGAAGTCAGGAGGCAGAGTTTTAAAGGTTGTATCTACATTAAGATCCATACGCAGTATGGACAAAAATCATAATAATCTATTTATACTCATATTTAAAACAGAGATGCTTCCCAGAGCAATTCTAGAGATGACATCACTAGAGGCGGTACCTTCTAGATATGACACCTCCTAGAGAGGACATCACCAACTCTGTCTTTAGGAGCCTGAGTACCATTGGTTTCAAAACTATCAAGTGGCAGGTCACATTTGAAACTTGGATGCGGTATCCCAAGTCACTCCTTTAACGATGTTTTCTAGGCAAATCTTTTAGCTTGGGTCATGCATTGACTGGAACGTAATTCCCACAACCTGCTCTCTATTCCTGGGGTAGTCTTTAGACATAAGCTCAAAGAGTTGAGTCTGTCCGATGCAAAGCTTTCTACTGCTTTACATTACCAAATCCTTAAAAATTTAAGATAAGCAACAAACATGCCTACAGGAAAAGCTTTCATCATCTAAACAATTTGTCCAACAAGCTGCTTACATAAAAGATGTGGGGTTTTTTAGTAGGAACAAGGCAAGTAATGTTCAAGCTGGCAAATCATTCATTCCAAATGATGCGCGCAGTGGTAGGTATTAAGATTTTTTGCAATACAAATCTGCAAATTGTGTTTCATGAATATTAACAAGAAGCTGCAAGAGCAGATTCAGTGATGTACGATGTCGGGGTGGAAGATGTCTCCAGAATCTCACTGATAGTTGCAAGGGGGGACTGGGGCTGGTACCACTGGCCCAGATGGCTACGCCGGTGCACAGTTAGTCGGAAAGCTGCATTTTAAAATGTGTTTCTTTTTCAGCGACAGGCTCCTGATGGTAAAGACAGCATTACTTGAATATCGTAGCTGTATGATTCCAATCACTTGATCTCTCAACAAATGCTGCCTTTCGCTGGGGAATAACAATAAACAAATTTTGTATGTTATGAGAACTGGGTACGAACCAGCAAGGAGTCTTCTTCTAAAAACATGCAACGTTATTTGCACCTACAGGCAGTCGGAGTAAAGCAGGTGTAAACCCACTGTTCCTACCAAAGCCAAACCTCCTGTATCCCTTTTGCACAGATAGAGAGAGCAGGCATTTCCCCAGAGAAGGAAGTAAGGCCCATCATTTGTTGGTTTATCTCCACCACAGTGATAGAAAGAGCTACTCAGAAAGAGTAAAATCTCCATCATCCTAAGTCAAGCTTGCTTTAGGAGAGCAAAAAGCAGCCCCTACAGAATATTGCATCTCTTCCTATGGATATTCCTGCTGATTGCAGTGAGAGTGGTTATCATTCCAGACTACAGATCACAACATCTGTCAAAATCAAGCACTTGAGTAACAACTTCCCCCATGAAGAGGTTTATGCTCTCAGGGCTCTACTGATGAGGCATGAAGAGTGAAAGCCCCATCCTTTTTAGCTCAGCTAATATAATTGTACACGCATATGCTGAATCCTTTTATTA
>BOSO01014975.1:3473-13731 GCA_018403395.1 Gorsachius goisagi | reverse complement strand
TGGAAGGTTTCTGTGTCCGTGGAAGGCTTCTGTGTCTATGGAAGGTTTCCGTGTCCATGGAAGAGCCCACCTCATCCCTTGCCAGAAATCAATCCTCTTATTTCTAACAGCAACAAGTTGAGTTTCAGCCTCTTGGAGCTGGACCAAGGAGGCTGGTTCCTCCTGTCCCGCTGCCCCAGCTCATTACCATTACCATTACCATCACCACTACCATTACCATCACCACTACCATTACCATCACCACCACCATTACCGTTACCATTACCATTACCATTACCATCACCACTACCATTACCATCACCACTACCATTACCATCACCACGACCATTACCATTTTTACCACTTTCATCACCAGTGGCAACACATTTCCTCCTAATCCCGTCCTTTTGCAAGTTCTGCACCCAGCCTCCACCTCCCTGATTCCTCTGCACTTTCCTTCCTCGCATCCCTACTGTCACGGGGGCCCCTGCCTGCCCACCAGGGGCCAAACCCACCAGTTGCCCCCAGTTGTTCATCTACCCCTCCCTATCCTTCTCCTGAGGCTACTGGGGCTTGCAGGGCCATCAGGAAAGTCGGGGGGATGAAGCAGGCGGTGTACAAAGAGATGCTGAGGAAATTGGGTTTCTTACCCCCGGGAAAAGAAGTCCAGAGGGGGAATCTACCTGCTGCCTTCAGCTGGATCATGGGTAGGATGAAGCCAGACTCCCAAAGGTGCTCTGCAAAAGGTCAGCGGTCAAAAGCTGCTATGAAGAAAACTCCAGTGGAGTAAGGGAAAGCAAGACTGTGGCCCTCACGCTTGCAGAGGTCCTGTCTTACGCAGATTTTTTTGGTGGTTTCTACGATACGGTGTGACAGATTGGGAACTGGGTGTAGTTAATGCTGACCCCACAAAGACACAGCTTGCTGCTGGGGCATACCCCTTCACCAGCGCATGGGACATGGAGCCCTCCGATGGACATGGAGCCCTCTGATAGACATGGAGCTCTCTGGTGGGCATGGAGCCCTCTGATGGACATGGAGCTCTCTGGTGGGCATGGAGCTCCCTGATGGACATGGAGCTCTCTGGTGGACATGGAGCTCCCTGACAGACATGGAGCTCCGTGATGGACATGGAGCTCCATGATGGACATGGAGCTCTCTGGTGGGCATGGAGCTCCCTGACAGACATGGAGCTCCGTGATGGACATGGAGCCCTCTGATGGACATGGAGCTCTCTGGTGGATACAGTGATGGAGAGGCCCAGCCAGGAGCAGCCTCGACATTAATTCCCATTCTCAATCCCGATAGTCTTGCTGCATTTCCAGGTTGGGTCACAAGATGGAGCAATTGCCCTATTTGTCATTCCTGGCTGGAAGCCACCGGGCTGGCCTCGGCCCCTGTCTTTGGGGAGCGGCAGGGATTTTTTGCAGCCTGGGTCAGTGGGTTTTTCCTTGCTCAGGTCCCAGGTCCCTGCCCCAGGGGACACCCGAATCTGGACAAAGCTGCTCCTCAAATTCACCCTGCGGCACCACATTCCCCGCACAAGCAGTGGGCACAGGGTGCCCAGCAAAAGGCCCGTTCGGACCATCCACGCCGGCTGCCTCCCTGCGCCCATGTCCCAACCTCTGCCCCATGGTCTGTCCCACCACGGGGCTCTCTGCATCTAGGAGGTGTCATCAGAAATGTCTCTATCCCCCCATTTCAGGTCTCTTTGAAGCTACTGGGGACAAACATGCCTTTGACAGCAGAGCATGGGTTCAGATCTTCACGCCCAAGAGCCCTCAAGCTTCGGTGGGCAGCTGAGATCCCTCCTGGGATGCAGAAGGCCCCTTGGGAGCCACACAGGTCACAGCCTGGCATTTTGGGATGCGCCTGCACCTCATAACTCTCCAGGAGCATGGGGGACAGAGGAAGAGCTGCCCCATCGCTCAGGGGATGGCAGGACGGTTTGATGGACTGAGGCTGAGAGGGAGAAAACAGCCAGGGGGGGATGCGGGGGGCTGGGATCCACCCACGGGAGAGGCAGAGGTGGAGGAGCGATGGAGGTGAGCAATGAGGTGGTCTCTTGGAGGAGGTATCTGGGGAAGGAAAGAAAACGGGGCAAGATGCCCCTTTTTCAGCCAACGTGGCACGTCTGGAGAGGTGGAGCAGCGAGACCGCAGGGTGTGCCAGGGAGGCCTTGCACCACCCGCCGGGCCATGAAGAAGAGGCAGAAGAGGCTCGGTGTGGCTGTTCCCTGGGACTTACTGTGACCACGCCAGCCAGGAGCCTCCCAAGCAAACCACTTCCATTAGAAAATGATGGTTGGCTTGAACTGGAGCTGTTCCACTCCTCAAGATGTCTCCTCATCAAAAACATGCCTGGAAGTAGTTGAAACGTCCCGTTTTTCCCCAGACACATTTTTCCTAGGATAGCTTTTCCCTCCCGAAACTCACTCTGAAGTTGTTTGGCACAACCCAACGGCCTCTTTGGAGGGAGCAGCTCCAGAGCAGTCACTTGGCCTCTCGCTTCCCAAAAGCTTTCATCAGGATGGGAAAACTGCGAGAGCTCGGGGAGAAATCCTTTCTCAGCAGCTCCAGCCATCAGAGACCAGGCCAGCTACTTTCCGTATTCCCCATCCAAGCCAGCAGCACGAGGCATGGCTGCATGGAACCCTTTGCCCCACACATCAAATATCTCATGGAGGTTCAGGGCCACCCAGCACCAAGTGAACAGCGCGAAGCCACAGCTGTATAAATATCTGGGGCCGCTGGCCATAACCCTTCCTCCGGGATCCCTGGGACCTCGCAGCATGCGTGCGGCAAGCGAGGGCGAAATTCTTGACCCTCACCCCCATCCCCAGTGGGCTCCAGAGAAGGAACGGCTCCAGCTTCTCTCCCATGGAGTTGCAGCTGGGGTGCAGCAAAGGTCTTGGTTTTTCAAGCAGCCCTCGTGTTCCTCCCTCCGCACATCTCTGAGCCATCGCCCTGCTGCCAACATCTCCATCCCTTCCACAAGGAGTGATAGTTGGGGTCTCACCACCATCGGGTAGATGTGTGGAGAAGGTGCCAGGTGGTCCCATGAGCAGCGCAGAGACCATGGATGTACGGGGGGAGAGATGGGAAGGAGGCCCTGGGCTGGATGCATGGCAGACAGCAAAGTGCTGGCCCCACAGGGCTTGTGGGCTGTGGAAGAGACGGAGCCGGTGACCACTTGGCTTGACCTCACCAATGTTTGTGGGTCCAACCCTTTGGTCCCAGCCCACTGGGACCTGCGCCCATGGCTGACGGGGCTTGGACAGAGACAGGGAGGACAAAATGGGATCTGCTTGGCCCATGGCACCTGCACAGGCTTGGCTAAATCCGGGGCAGCAATGGGTTTCTCCAGCAGAGACCCTCAGCAGGGCAGCACGTGGCCTCTCATCCTCTTCCTCCACGAAAGCCCCTGCTTGGCGTGAGAGAAGAGCTGAATTGTCCCGAGCTGCCCTCACCTGGACAACAAACGAGGCCGAATTTCCCCCCCTGCAAAGAGCAGGGCCAGCCAGGCCCATTACCAACCCCCCCAAAATGTGCAAGGGTCCCATCTCCCTGGCTGGTCCTTCCCCCATCCCCGCCAGCTGCCCCGGGCTGGCCCGGCTGCTCATTCCAGGCGTGTTTCTCATGGACATGGGAGGAATGCAAAGCCCTGGGGTGTTCGCAGAGACCAGCACCAGATCTCTTCCAAAAAGGGACAGCGGGGTGATGTCAGCGGAAACATATTTTTATCCCGCGTTCAAAAGAAAAGGAAACGACCCAGAGGAAACGCTTAAAGGGAAAAAAAAAAAAATAAAAAGCGCCTCCTGACAATGAAGAGTCCAGCTTTGCTTTCAAGTTTTACTTTTCCCAGGACACCCACTCCCTCCTGCCCTCCGGCCAAGAGGGGAAGGAGCGAGCGCGGGAGCAAGAGGCCCCCCCGCACCCCCCCGAGCAGGAGGCATCGCCTGTATAAAGGTGGGGGCTGCGTCAGGAGGTGGAGGGGCAGGACACGGAACGTGGCCACCTGGGCCACCAGCCCCCCGATGATGGGCACGTTGGCTGGGCCAACCTGCATGAAGCAGGGCAGCTCTGACGCCGCCCAAACCTCTTCCCGACGACCCTGCGGGCGGTGCGGGCGTGCATCCTCATCCTCATCCTCATCCTCATCCTCATCCTCATCCCCACGCCACGAAGGGGCTGCTTCTGCAAGGAAGAGCCTTCAAACGTTCCCTTCTCCGCAGCACGGAGCCTGCTGGGGCGGGCGACGGGCAGGGCTAAATCCCTGCAGCAAAACAGGGGGGGTTGAAGGGGGCAGCAGGGGTTTTCTAGAGCCTCAGCACCCCAACTGCCATCGAGCTCCCATCACCCCAACAGGACCTGGAGCATCAGCCCAGCAGGACCCAAATTTCACTCCTAGGGAAAGCCGTTAACGTCAGACCCACCGCTGGCCCCAGGCGAGGGTGCCGGTGGGAGGGCGTCCCTCCGCTCCGTGTCCCGGGCCCTGGAGTGTCCGGGTGGCTCGGTGCTCGTTCCCGCACCAAGGTGGAGTGGGCAGGAGCCCTCCTGGGCTGGGGGGCCTCCGCCGCGAAGCTTTGCCGCTCCCCATCTTCCAGGGAGCCTCAGGGGACACCCAACACCACCTTGCGTCCCGGGAGATATTGCCCAGGTGAAACTGCTGCAGAGAGCCCCCAGAAACCTTCATCCACAGCCCAAAACAACCCCCTGTTTGCCTGCGTCCCTCCCCAGAAATGCTCTGGGCACCCTCCGCTCCCCGCCTGCCAGCGCCGACGCTGAACGTGCCCACAAAGAGCAATGCCGAGAGCGTCGAGAGAATAAAACCATCCGGCGGTCAGAGACCACTTCTCCCCTTCCCCACCCCGCCTGGCAGAGCCAGCAGCTCCCAGTCCATCCAGGACTCATCCCCCCCCACCCCAGAGTGGGGCCATCACTGGGGAATTCCCGCTGGGAGCCTCTCGGCTGGCCTGACGGCTGATGGATGCGCGGAGGAAGGCGGCTCATCAGCCCCAGATGTGCCCCCTCGCCTTCCCCTCCCTTGAACCCGGCCGTTCCCATGCAGCGGGCTGGGGAATTGAATCCTCCGCTGGGGAGAGGCTCCTTAACACCATTTCATAGCCCCTTTCCTGGAAGGGATGAGGTTCCTGGGGACAGAGAAGGGCAAGGGAGGGATGGAGGGAGAGGTGGGACCCCCGTGCAGGGCATGCCTGGCCCCACGTGGCCCCACATGGCTAGCATGGAGAGTGAATCCCCCCAAAAAAACCCCTATCACCCTGTTCAGTGGCAAGTGGATCTGCTTCCTGGGCCAGCTCCCCACCCCGCTGCAGGTACCCAGTACACGGACGGGGTGAGGAGGGCAGGAATGGCCCAGGAGGTCCCAGGGGGCACAGATGGCTCCAGGACCTGTCCAGGGGTGGCTTCCCCCCTACCAACCTGAAGATCCCCCCCATGCTGTGCCCTGGATGGGGCTGAGCTCCGGGCCGCGCCGGTGGGCATCACCTCCCGACCCCACCCAGCCCACCCTGCGCACGGAGCCTGCCCGCTGACGGGGCCACCGGCTCCCAAACCCCGGGGCCACTCCATCCCCAGGGTGAGAAGGTGATGTTGGCCTGCAAGGGTTGGAACCGGGCAGCTTGGCCGCTCCGATCCCCAGCGGGGTCAGCTCGGCCGGGGGGCACCGACTGCCTCGCCTTGATTTCGTTTTTTCTCCCAGGGCTGAACTCCCAGAAGCTCTTCCCCAGCCCTGCGGAGGGGATTTATTTTTAGGCACCGCAGGCGGGAGGCAGGGGCCAAGGAGAGCTTGGACGCGGCCGCAGGAAAGCGGAGCGGGGAAGGAAGGAGCCGGCGGGTGGGTCCGAGGAGCAGCCCCTGCCTGCAGCCACCGCGGCTCCTTCCGCCGTCACACGCCACCGCCTTCCCAGGAGATGCTCGCTTGGACCGAGCCGGGGGCAGGAATGGGTTGGGAAGAGGTGACACTGGGAGGAGAGGGGCTTCCAAGAGCATCCCCCCCAAGCCTGGGGGGGTATTCCCCACAGAGGCCACCCAGCCGCTGGTTTTGCCCCCATCCCCTGCCGGTGGGAGCAGTGGGGCCATGGAGGGAGGCAGGTTGGCTCGGCGCGGGGCCGCGACGCCGCGGCACATGGGGAAGGGCGCTGCGAGGAGGGGACTGGGGCAGCCGGAGGTTTGCACCCCTGCGGCTGGGCCAGCACGAGCGGGAGCCAGAAGCCCACAAGCGGGCACACCAGCGGGCTGGAGAGGCGTTTGGAGCCAGCACTGAGGGCAGAGGAGGCTCCCACCCCAGTCCTGGAGGGATCCCGGGGTTCCCATCCTCCCTGCGTGCCTGGGGTGCCTGGCAAGGGCTGCTGACCCCCGCTGCCAGGTCCCCTGCGGGCTCGGGGGGGGGCACCGAGGGCTTTCTGCTCGGCTGGTGCCCGGGATGATGCTGGAGGGCAGCGCCTTCGCCTGGGAAACACGATGGACAAGGAATAAAAAGCAAAAGAACACCTCGAAGCGGCACTTCCCAGGCTTTAAGGCAAACCCTGAAGCCAAGGCACAGCGTGCCCCCCCCCGTGCCGCTGCGGCCCCCGGTGCCCAACGCCCCTGCGATGATGCCCCCCGCGCATGGGGGCAGCAGGAGGAGGTGGGGGCAGCCCCTTCCCTCCCCCCCAGCCCTTCTGGACTTGAAGGAGATGTGATAACGACGGGCAAACCTGCGGGTGCGCGTTTCCTAAAGCGCTCAGCACCCCCACCCCCCCCAGCCAGATGTGTCCCGTAGCTCTCGTGTCTGGTTGAGGAGGGTTTCTGCTTCCTTGCTTCACATTTTTGGGAAAGCCTCTTTGCCTCGGTGGGCTGTCTGCCCCAAAAATGATGTGCCTGCCCCCAAAATTACGTGCCTGCCCCCAAAGTTATGTGCCTGCCCCCAAAATTACGTGCCTGCCCCCAAAATTACGTGCCTGCCACCAAAGTTGCATGCCTGACCCCAAAATTACATGTCTGCCCCCAAAATGATGTGCTTGCCCCCAAAGTGATGTGCCTGCCCCCAAAATTACGTGCCTGCCCCAAAGTTACGTGCCTGCCCCCAAAATGACGTGCCTGCCCCCAAAATTATGTGCTTCCCCCAAAATTATGTGCCTGCCCCCAAAGTGATGTACCTGCACCCAAAGTGACGTACCTGCCCCCAAAATTATGTGCCTGCCCCCAAAATGATGTGCCTGCCCCCAAAATTACGTGCCTGCCACCAAAGTTACGTGCCTGCCCCCAAAATTACGTGCCTGCCACCAAAGTTGCATGCCTGACCCCAAAATTACGTGCCTGCCCCCAAAATTACATGCCTGCCCCCAAAGTTACATGCCTGCCCCCAAAGTGACGTGCCTGCCCCCAAAGTGACGTGCCTGCCCCCAAAATTACGTGCCTGCCCCCAAAATTATGTGCCTGCCCCCAAAATGATGTGCCTGCCCCCAAAATTACGTGCCTGCCCCCAAAGTTACGTGCCTGCCCCCAAAATTACGTGCCTGCCACCAAAGTGACATGTCTGCCCCCAAAATGATGTACCTGCCCCCAAAGTTGCATGCCTGCCCCCAAAATTACGTGCCTGCCCCCAAAGTTAAGTACCTGCCCCCAAAATGATGTACCTGCCCCCGAAGTTGCATGCCTGCCCCCAAAATTACATGTCTGCCCCCAAAATTACGTGCCTGCCCCCAAAGTGACGTGCCTGCCCTCGTTGCCTATCTGCCATTCCTGGGATTTTGGGGTGGATGGGCTCCTGGCTGAGGCCAGTCCTTACCTGCAGGTCAGATTTTTCCGTCGCCGCTCTCCAGCCCCCCTGCTTTACCCAAGCCAACGCCAAGTCCCGCCGCCGGGAAATTGTTCCCAGGCTTGCACCAGTGGTTCCTTGGGCCTGGTGGGAAAGCGCGGCTTATTCGTGGGAGAAGAGGGAAGCAAGTAGCGGGGCCAGAAGGTTTTTTTGCTGTCCCCCTGCTCGTGTCCCCATCTCCTGGCCTGCAAACTTTGGGCAGGTATTCCTACCCCCCCCAATCCCCCCTTCCAGCTTTGATGGACAACTTCCTTCACGCTGAGTGACACTTGGGGACCCACCAGGGTGTGCGAGGGGCTTCGGGGATGGCTGACCCGCTGGCCACCCTGCGACAGTGACAAGAATGAGCCCTTGCCCCCCTCCTTAATCCACCTTCGCCCCGTCGCCGAGAGGAGCCGGTGAACCCTGTCCCCTGCGAGATGTGAAAGGGAGGAGGCAGCGAGGGCGGGGGGGGGGGAAGATGGGACGGGCCGGGGTGGGCAGCCCTGGGTACCCCCTGGGGCTCGGGGCCACCCCCAGCACTCGCCACCCCGCATTGTGCAGCGGGAGCGGGGAGCAAGGGGCGCTGGGCGCGACCCCGGCCCGCCGCACGCTGAAAGCCGCCTTTGTTGCGGGGCTGTCACCCGGGCCCAGGCATCCCGGCCTCTGGTTTCCAGGACGACGGGAGGAGGAGGAGGAGGATGGATGGGCTGATGGGGAGGAAGGTAGCAGCAGGATGGGCAGCAGGAAGGCTTGGGACAGCGCCAGCAAAAGCGAATCCCAAAAAGTGGCCCAAGGGTTTCTTCGAGGCAGCCTCTGGCATGGGAGATGCTGGAGCTGAGCCCCGAGCTGCAGCCAAGCCCACGCTGGGTGTGGGGGTCAGGATGCGGCCCACGAGGGGGTCAGGATGCAGCCCACGGGGTGGACCCCACATCGGGCACGGTGGGGTCCCTTCCGCTCGCACCCTGCGGTCCCAAATCGAACCTCGCCCGGCTCCCTCCCGCTCGCAGAGGGCGACACCGCCTGAGCTTGCAATGGGACCGGTCGGTCCCGACGGCTACTTGCCCGCTCTGACTGCTCGCTTACGCCGCCTCCGACCTCCCCTCCCACCCCACCCCGCAGGCAGAGCTCAGGGACATTTTTAGCCAAATCTTTACGGTTCGCCCTTTTGCAGCTCTCCAGTTCCATCAGCTTTCAAGGGAATTCAAGGTGTTTTCCTCCCTCCTACAAGCTCCGGGCTACTTATAGCCACCAGATGTTGGCCAGCCCAACTTTCATGGACAACTCTACGGTGACGATGGACATGGCTCATTGCTCATCAGTAACTCCAGGACCTGCCACGAGCCGGAGGAGCGACAGGGAATCGCTCACAGTCCTGCGCGGGTGGTGGTGAGCAAAGAGATGCTCCACTGGGTGGGAGAAAAAAGAAAAATATCAGATTTACCGGGGAGATCTCCTGATGCTTGGGATGCTCCCTGGGGGAAACGACGCTAATCCTGCCCCATGGGCTAATTCCAGCGAGGGTGGCCTAGTTGCCGTAGCTGTTCGAGCTCTGGGGATGCTCTTGTTCTTCCTGAGGTGCTCAGGAGAGGACGGACACCGCATCGGCACAGCGGCGCTGCTAGCCAAAAAGCCCTGCCTGTTCTGCCCTGGATGCCTCCCCAAGGCGCAGTGCCACGAGCCCCCCCAGACGCCCGTGTCCAGCTCCCAGGCTGCCCAAAAAGGTTGCTTCTCCCATCCCCACGGGCACGCAGCTTTCCCAAAGGTGCCAACAGCCCCGGTGGCAACCACGGGGGCCACCGGCCGTAGGCAAGCTCTGACCCACCATCACGGGGTCTTGGGCATCCGGCAGCGAAACCTGGCCAGGCTGCGGGGAGAAGCCAAAGGGAGGAGCGTTGCCTTTCCACGGTGGCCATCATGTCCAGGGGCACTGGTGTTCGGTTCTTTCAGGATTACGTTGCTGCACGGAAAAGGAGGGGTGACCCAGGGCTGGTGTCTCCGGCGCCTGGGTTTTCCCCGCAGAAGGTGCACAGCCCACACCACCAGGAGGACACAACAGGGCAAAGCGGGCGTTTCACAGCCGGGGAGATCCCCGGGGGCTTGCGTCCTGGTAGAACTCCACGCCTCCTTCCAAAGCTGCCAGGCATGGCCAAGCACCGCTGACCAGCCAACGCTTTGGGGAGCCGCGCAGCCGGCCGTCGGGATGAGCACCGGCCCGTTCCAGACCCGACGGAACGCTGTGGCGTTCCCAGCGCCTGTGGAAAATGAGCTCTCTGCCTGCCATGCACCTCTGCTGCCGGCAGCACCGCTATCATCTGCAGCGCTCCCAGGGCTTCCCCACTCCGGCCGACGGGGAGGTGAACACCGCGTCCAGCTGCGAGCACACGGGAGCTGGCAGAGAGTTGGAGAAGAGCTGCCCGAGGTGGCCAGGGGCCAGCAGGGACACAGAATCCCAGAATCCCAAGGGTTGGAAGGGACC
>BOSO01014973.1:24515-44182 GCA_018403395.1 Gorsachius goisagi | reverse complement strand
GTCACATTTGCCAACCTCCAGTCATCTGGGACCTCCCCTGTTATCCAGGACTGCTGATAAATGATAGAGAGTGGCTTGGCAAGCTCCTCTGCCAGCTCCTTCAGCACTCTTGGGTGGATCCCATCTGGCCCCATAGACTTGTGGATGTCCAGGTGGTATAGCAGGTCAAAGACTGCTTCCTCCTGGATTATGGGGGGTTTATTCCACTCACTGTCCCCTTCTTCCAGCTCAGGAGGCTGGGTACCCTGGGGATAGCTCGTCGGGCCATTAAAGACCGAGGCAAAGAAGGCGTTGAGTATCTCAGCCTTTTCCTCGTCTTTAGTGGCAATGTTCCCCCTTGCATCCACTAATTCACATATTCTGACCTGACAGCTATGCAAAAAAAGGTAACAAAGCATTTTATTTAAATGCAGTATCGAAAGAGCTAAAACAGCCACATGAAGAAAGGAGTCTTTCATCCGGATTGTGCTTTTTCTTTTTTTAGGTATAAAACTCGTTAGTGAAAAATAAGACTAACAAAGTTCAGAACATTGTGCTGGTGAAATTAAGATGTACAGGATATGCAGTATCAGAGACAGTTAATATTTTTCACGTAAGTCCAGATGCAAATGATTTTTTTACCCCCTGAGAACAGAGAACTGTATTCCAAAAATTAGCAGGGCCTTTTTACGTCAGTGTTGTCTCCTTTCCATTTACATAACCACTTAATTTCTACTGCCACAGAACGTACCATGAACAGCAACAGTTTCAGAAAAGTGAAAGTAGCTGAGAAGGTCCTGATCACATCAGTGTTTGAGCTCAGTTTTCCCTTTACCTTTGAAAAGCTTGCTATCAGAAATACAGAGGCTGAGATGCAACAGTTTGGAACAAGTTACAGAATGTATCCACTGGTGGGAATTTTTATGGTAAGAAGTACTGTGAAAATCTGATAGGAAAACAAAGGAAGACAAAGGCTGCTTCTGCAAGCAACCCGATGAAGCCTGCAGATCAAAGAAAGCACACTGTTGAGATTAACCTGTTTGAAGTAAAGGAGCAAACCAGTAGCTTCACCTTACTTAATGAAATATATTTTCACTGGGCATTCAGAACTAGTCATAATATCAAGACTAGCTGTAGCTCCAATTAATGTATTATAATTCACACCCAAATATAAATTATCAGCAGACAGGAGCAAGAACACACTTACATTGTTCCAGTTATTTCAATTCACCAAAATCCCATAAGTAGCCTCTTTCCACCCACTCAGCAAGAGCATTCTTGTGCTTTCTCTGCCACACGGGTAACCATCAGTACAACATATTTGTTCCTATTTTCTCTGACCAGGCAAAGCTTGACACAGCAGGCAACCTATCAACCACAACTTCATAGATTTTAAAGACAGGACTGTAGTGATTAATTTGACCCCCTGTATACATCTGCCCCCCTCACACTTGATGAATGTTTCTGTCATTTGCTTTGTTTTTCACATAGTTTTTGTCATATACTAAAATACAGGGGAATTCTAACTATATTTTTTCAAGACAAAAAAATTTGACATCCACCTTTAAGAAGGTCCCACAGCAATCTCTTCAAAGTGTGCTTTACTGGATCTCAGAGCACCATAAGTCTTTCCCTTCAGATGAAATCCTATGAGGTGCCAGAACAGTATCCTCAAAGATTGACAAAGTACTACTATAAAAAAAGGAGCTAATCTACTGAAAAAACAGAATAGAAAGCTTCAGGTGACCTAGTGAAAAATGCGGTGATCATAAACCAGATATACAATTTAGACATGTGAACTTATGATTTCTTACAGAAAACACAGGGAAGCTGTCGTGCCACCTGTAAGCCAAATGCAAAGGAGGGCTATTGTAATGATAAAGAAAAGTAAGATATTTTAGAGACATTTTTACTGTGTATCCATTAGTCTAGTGGGTTATTCCTCTCTCCAATGATTTATCATTTAAATTTTACAATATTTTTGTGACCTTGGGCTACAAATTCTGTACTAGGTTTTAATCTAATATTCTAACAAGCTTGAGTTTCAACTCAATCACACTACCAGTGTGATCACTGCACTGATCAGGTGAATGTCAGAAGAAAAGCATCAAGCCATTAAAGACATTTGAATCTTTGGAGATGTAGCATTACCAATACTTCTAATTGTTTGTAACCGATAAAAAAAAAATAAATTGGTTGAAGGTACTAATACTAAATGCTTGATGGAATGTTTTCCTTTGGACTCTTGTTACTTTTCACTGGAAATAAACATGTTTGTGTTTTGGGGTTGTTTCCCAAATAGTATTTCCAATAAGAAGTTTTTGTTGCACTTCCTTTTGCTGTAAAACCATAAAAAATTCTAGGATGGGAAGGAAAATGATAGAAGGTAAAGCACATCTAAGAGAAGGGAAGTTAAAACACCACAAAAAAAAAAGCTAAGTACTTTTGAAGAGTAATACCTCATTTTAGACTTCTCTGAAATTATTAGTTCTATCACAGGTTAGAACAGCTGTACTTAGAGCAGATGGTGAGAACCATTCTGTTAAAAGGCAGTCTTTACAAGGAGGTCTTCATTTTTGCTTTGCTTATTTCTTTAGGGGATGTCTAAGAGTTTTTTCCATTACTCTAAAAAAAATATTCTTATTCCTAATCTTAGTATTCTTGTATTTCATTTAGTTCAGGGAAAGAACATGTTTAGTTTCTTAGCTAACATCATCTGAAACAATTCACAGTATCTTATACAGGCTCAGTTTAACAGCTTACATGGATTCTTGGTTGCAATGTATGCTAATCAAGTCTACAATCAATCTCAGCTAGAAATACTTTTAAATATGACAAATTATGCCTATGCTAGATGCTAACACCTTGAGCATCTTATCTGCCAGCTTGATTAAGAAATACAAGCATCACAAGAAAAAACTATACTCCACTTTCTTATCTACACACATTCTATCTATAACTGCATTTCTTATGTAACCTTTTCTTTATTTCTGGAAATAAAGGTCAAAAATTATTTCTCCAGTGACCTCTCCATTTCCTCCATCCCCAAAACACAAACATCTTATTATGGACCTGTGAGCTCAGGTTTGCACCATCAATTAATGACAGGATTTAAGACACCACACTTCACATTGTGCCATGCAGTACCACCCCTCTTTGCATTGCTGCACAGCCAAATGCTCACAGACCTGCTACCTAGATAATCCTCCAGGACCAACCCACAGGCCCCAGGGCCTCAGTGGCCCATCTTCCCTCTGCTCATGTCTCATAGAGCCCCAGACACCAGAAATCAGATAACTTGTCATCCTCAAGGAACTTGAGGTATTTTCTGCATAGTTCAACATAGTCTGCCAAACTCTGTTAAAAAAAACCATCCCAAAAACACATAGTAAAAAAGGACGGGGAAAAAACCCTACTTTGTTGGGTGTTATTCAGGTCATCATCCGGCACCTGAAGTACCTAAAACTCCGCCATAGAAGTTGACAACTCCAAACTTGAGGACTCCCCTAGTTGTCGTATCTGTGGTCTGAGAAGATGCCTTCCTTGAATCCAGACCTACAACCAGCTGTGAGATTTCAAAGCCTAAAGATGTAATCATAGCAAAATAATGCTAGTCAGCACATAAGCAAGGACATAAATACATACTGTGGACAAACAACTCCACTGTAGGCAAGAACTGAAAGAAAGAGACATTCCCTCCTTTATTTTCTAGGCAAAATTAGCACATGGACTCAGTCTGGTGTACCTGCCCCTTTAGGTGGGTGCCTAACAAATGGCCTGGGACAGAAGAGTCTCCTGTAAGCAATTATACAATAACAACTTATTTAGGACAGCTCTATATGCAAAGCTCTGAATGGAGGCCCTGCAAGCACCATACTGAGCTATAAAAGGCATTATTTTCTTCTGGTAGCAGAGATGATGAAAAGATGTTGAGATTAAAATTCAGTTGTAGCTATCTACTGCATTGCATATAGGGATGTCCACCCTAAAACTATTCTCTTTAATCATTAGAAGATTAAATCTTTAAACAAATCAGTATAATTTAATAATATAAAAGGAGGATATGAGTTAAAAATAAAATGTAATAAAAATACTTATATATTTAGTATAAATATGTTACCATCTAAACAGTATTTAACTATTTTACATTAGCTACTTTTTGCTAAATCTAGTTTTTATTAAGTAAATCATATCCATATGTTTACAAATTTCAATTTGCTCAATATGAATCCTTGACAGTTTATAGCAAAACTCTTTATGGAAGTGGGAAAAACAGTATTAGCAAAAGTGTCTGCACTGAACCTTAAAAAATAGGACAATTCCTCTTTGTCCAAAATGTAAGTATTTTCTTTAGATATCTCCTTCACACTAGTTCTCTTAAGTCTCCTTAAAACAAGTGGTAGTACAATATATACTGTTTTGAAATAGAAACACTTTAAGGAGAAATTTTCAGTGCTAACTAGAAAAAAAAACTAAACCAACAAATAAAAACAATAGCAGAACTGGTCAAGAAAAACAAAGTCCATTAAGATAAATCCTACAGCTTGTTTAAAAAGCAACTATGACCATATAGTTTTCTGTTTACAGCCAACTTTCCGTCACCAAAAGTAAAAGAATACCTCAGATAATGGAGGAAAAAACCTCCACAGACAGTTATGACTGAGCATGCAGTGTAACCCACCAAATGACACAGCCCATTTAGGTTCACTGGGTTCAAGCCAGGCTATCACATGCTGCTTCTGGTAGGTCTTACTTGCCCAGATGCAGCACTGCACTTGGACTTTAATATATTTGATAAGAGCTCAGTTGGAACTGATGAGCCCTGCTAAATCCATACCATAAGGCAGAGACACCACATTAGCACCACCAGTGCCAGCTTGGACACAGCAGGACTAGCACTGAAGCACATTTATTAAACCCTGATGAATCTTCACTGACTTTACACATCCTAATGCCACTATACAAGCTTAGGTCAGGAAACACCATGATAGATACACCTAAGCTAACTTTACCTGGAGCCAACTCAGCCATGGCAGGGTTTATTAGCTCAGATTCGCAGTGGTGTACCCTCAAGCTCTTGGAAGAAATATAGTCACATTCACACAAAGCCGATCTGGTCATGCCATTTCACATTTTTGCTGGCTTCCCAGGTCTCTGCAATTATCACAAGCAGTGAGAAGCTGTGATCTGGAAATGTACCAGAGATCTGTCCAGAACACTCATCTGTCATTCTGGAACAGGTAAGAGATCCAGCTACATCCATCCCTGAACAACTGCTGATACCAAATTCTACAAAGGAAAGTTCAGGTTCTAAAAACCAGGACTTTCAATATCGTTAATAGTCAGTTCACTTTTGTCTCTACTGGTGGCAGGGGTGAAGACCTCAGTGAGGCAAGTCCCATTCAGATGCCACAGGAGGAATACATTTTCATTCATGTTTCATTTTATGAAACAAAGTACTCTGAAAGAAACAAAGATTTATTCCTTACCCACAGTCTCTAACTCAAAGAAAATGAAAGATTTTTAACTTTTTTCCCAATGTTTTGTTTATTCTAACATTACATGTGTAAGTTGTGCCTATTCTATGCTGCTCTGGAGCTGACCATTTTTCAGTGAACTGGTTCCTAGAACTGTCATTGACTTCTTGGTCCCATTTTTCATTTGTTTCCAGGTGTCTGTTCCTAACAGATATGAATAAACTTTGAAAATGTGTTTACTGGATCTGGATGAGATGGAGTTAATTTTCCCCACAGCAGCTCTCATAGTGCTGTGCTTTGTATTGGTAGCTGGAAAGGTGTTGATAACACAGTTGTGTTTTGGCTACAGCTGAGCATCAAGGCTGTCTCTCCAACATTCCCCCTCAGCAGTAGGGTGGGGTGGGGGGCAAGATCTTGGGAGGGGACATAGCCAGGACAGCTGGCCCAAACTGACCAAAGGCATATGGCATCAGCTCAGCAATAAAAGTGAAGGGGGTGGGGGCATTCATTATTAAGACATTTGTCTTCCTGAGGAACCACTACACACACTGAAGCCCTGCTTCCTGGGAAGAGACTGGACATTGCCTGTTGATGGGAAGTAGAGAATAAATCTTTTTTTTTTCCTTTGCTTCCACACGTGGCTTTTGCTTTATTAAATTGCCTTTGTCTTGACCTACAAGTTTTATTCCATCTTGTTTTCTCCCCTCCATCCTGCTAAGGAGGGGAGTGATAGAGCAGCTTGGTGGGCACCTGGCGTCCAGCCATGGTCAACTCACTATAACGTGAACCAGTGTCTCTTGTCATTTCTCACAGCTGGGAGGTTCCTGAAAAGCTTTAAATAATTGGAACTTGGCCATTTATGTCAGTGAGCTGTGAGAAACTTGAAAATCAGTTAAAAAGCTAAGTGTATATAGTTTTACCGCCCATTACTCACTCATTCAACTAATTATTAAAATTATCATCTCAAATGACTCCAGAGTACTAGAAGTCACGCTTCAGATACCATTTGAAACATATGCTCCACCAAACCTGACATACAGTAAAAAAAAAAACCAAACATGGACACTAAAGACACGCAAAGAAATTATAACAGGAGTAAGCTTTATGATTGTGGATCTTTGGTTACATCTACTTACTGAGTTGCAACATTCAAGACTTTTTATGGAGTCTTGATTGCCAGTCCTTGATTTCAGGTCCTGATTACAGCGTGAAAATACAAGGGTTTTTTCAACTTACTGTCCTTTCCCTTTCTGGAACCTTCCTATGCTCTCACAGTCAGATATTTTCAAAAAACACTTTTAACTGACAAATCATGAATTGCATAAAAAAATTTATTAGTTTAAAATTTGCTTATTTTAATTGTAGGTCTTAGCCCAGTGTGGGAGATTGTGAATATGAATGCTTTCTAGCCCTGTACAACCACCATCTGACAACAGCCCAGATCACTCTAGTCCAGTGTTTCCTCCTATGAATGTTCCTCCATGTGTTTAAGCACATTCACTCCTAACTTTCTATTTGTACTGTATTCTTTTGGAGCTACTGTACTTCAGCCATGCTCAAAATTGCATTCCTTATTAGTTACAATGAAATTAGAATTACTGATGTGGTAAGTAGCCTAGATTATTTCTCCTGTTTGTTTTAGCTTCCTAAACATGATTTTTGTTGCTCATTTACCTAACTTACTTTGTCTCCCTTCCAGGGACTCAGTCATTTCTATTCCTTTGCAACATACAAATGTTGTCATCTTACTGCTGTCCCTGTTTTTGTAACATGAATAAACATAACATCTCTTTTTTTTTTTTTCCTTAAACAGAAAAAATTATATCCTCTAGAGATAATCTTGTCACACTGATATGAGACTGCTTACTCTTAACCATTAGTTCCCTCTCTTGGCCAATTCCAAATCTTTAACAATATTTAACTCTAAGCCTACAGCAAGCAACAAAATGGGGGAAGTCTTTCAAAACTATACAGCCTGTCATCTCTCATATGTTTGCTTATAAAGGCAATGAATCAAATCAATCAATCAGCTGTCAGGACAATACCAAGACATTCTAGCATCTGCAGGAGAATGACAGCCCATATGAACACTCACTCCTCTCCATTTAAATTTCTTGCAGCTCAGAAGAAACCCAGCAGTCCTCACATTTGTAACATGGCAAGGTGGAGCATCCTGCCAAGGGTTCCCCCTCGCTACCTTCTGCCCTACGCACCCAGCCAAGGCAACGGTCCTGGAAATGAGACAAACAGAGCAGAAGAATACTGAGAGGTTCCCATTTACACAGTCCAAAGAGACAGCATTCCCTGGCAATTGCAGAGACGTCCTGGCTGACTCACCAGGTTTGGTGTCTTTGCCTGCTGGCATGCTACGTCACTTGGCATTACAGGCCCTGACATAGATTCTCAGGCTGTGTATGTGTTTGACTGTCTCAGTTAGGAAGGCCAAATAGGTTATGATCCATAGTCTGGGCTCATTTCTTGCCACTCTTATAGCCCTATCCAGAATAACATGTTCTTGTGGCCCTCCTAAAACTCCAAGTCTTATAGGTATACTTGTTTTCCTTATTTGCTCTGAGTCCTCCCTGCTTGATCAACAATGAGGAGGAGGATGAGAATGGTAAGATTATCATCATTATTTACTGCAATGGTTCACAACTGGCCAACAAAAACAAATGCAAATGGTAAAAGCCATTGGAAAGTTTGGCGTCTCTTCTGACATTACAGAATGACATTTGTTCGTACTGAAGCCTTTGAGCTGTGGCGTTTTAAACCAGCCATTTGAAGATTATAAAAATGGGAATGGATATCAATGTTATTTTAATCAGGAAAGGAGGAAACACTTCTCTGCCAAACTTTTTTTCTTTTCTTTTTTTACAGTGTATTGTGAGATCTGCAAGATTAATAAATTCCCTTTTAAATGGGTTCTTGAGTGGATGGGAAACTGAATGCATCACACAATTTACTAGTTCATTCTGGAATTCTACTCCTTGAAAGGAGTACTCATTAAAAAAAAAAAAAAGTCTCAAAAATTTATAGGTATGCATGCTTGCTATGCAGATTTCCTGAATTCGACTATTGACTTCTGTGTATCTACAGAAGTATATTAAGAAATCATAACATCTGAGGAGATGTGCTTATATACAACACACTGCTTATTAGTTCTCAATACCACCATTTTGAATGGATTCATGGGACCCCTCAGACTGCTCTGTAGAATTTCTGTAATGCAGTTATACTTACGAGCAACTAAATTCTTCCTCCTCTCTCATTTTGTCTTGAAAGGTTTGAAATCTGAACAACTTCTTATGTCTTCCCCAAATTAGCTCTTACCTATTCTGGCACAGAAGGTCAATGAAATCCCATCTAACCGGATAAGCTGGCATTACAACTGAGAGGGGGACAAAAGGACAGAAAAAACCCATACACTTAAATGGCAGTGGTGCAGAATACTGTGCTTTGTCTTTCCATGAAATGCTGGGCTAAATTTGGGCTTTCTCCTCTAGTCTTGAGGAATCCAGATTTGAGGAAAACAAAGAAAATAGTAATGAAAAAAACCCAAAACTAAACTATGAAAATGTGTGCAGAGAACCCTAATCTTTTGATACACCTAGACACTCCATAGAGGCAATCACCTTTAAACTTACAAACATTTTCTAAGTACCCTAAAAAAAATCTTAATGCCTTAGTTAAAACTATCAACATAACCACTGTTAAACTAAAGCCCATATTTGCAGCTTCACCAGTTCATTGAGAAAGGCCATTTTGCTCCTCCAAAGAATTGTTCTGTGAGTATGGAGAAGGTAAGCAACTAAACTTTTAAAAGCATCAACATATATAAATTTTAAAAGTGTATAAAGCTTTCAGCATTGCTGTGACAGAAAAACGCTGACTGCCAGACATAAATACTAAACACAATAGTTTTTAAATTCTTCAAGTAAAGATACCTGCTTTTGCCTATGGAAATGACTTAAATGCTGCCCATCTCCCTTTTCCTCTTCCCTCAGGTTTCCTTCCAAATACTGGTTTTTAACCTGATGACCAACTTCAAGTGAATTTTACAAAATTAGAGATGTCAAAGCTCATAAGTCATTACAGAAAATTAGAAACATCAAAGATAGTAAGACAGAAAGTATGGGAAAATCAATGGTTGGAGAGGGGAGAGGCAAATCAGTGCCCTTACAAAGATAAGGATCTTATCCATTCTGGTCCATCAGCAGCCAGTCAATCAAGCAACACGCACATAGCCTTGAATCACTGCGAACACAGGATGAATCTGGAATTACCTACGGTGTAGGTACCACTTTTCAGCTTGCTAGTGTATTTATAATTTAGTATTTGACTAGTTCCAAATGAAGTAATACTTAGAACAATGCAAAACAATTACGCAAACAGAAAACCAAGAATTATTTCTAATGTTCAATATCCCAAAACATGTTGGCATAATTATGAACATTAATGTTGGTGTTAAAATGTTTAATGTTAGATTCAGTAACATATTAAAAAAAATATCAGTATTAAAATGAGTTTTGTTCAAAGGGAAGTTAAAATGTATTATGGATAATGAGGAAATTTCTAAACTGAGAGACAAGCAGTGCTATTTTGGGAAGTGAACAGATGGCTATAGAAGAGCAGACCCAGAAATCAAGAACAATATAGGGAGGCAGAACAGGGGGCTGGAATGCAGTATAACTGGAGAATTTATTTTACTGCATACACTTTCTGGTAAGCTCAAGATACTACGAATCTACACTAGAAAAGATATGAATTACATTTCCAGTTATGTTAGTGACTCGCTGAGAAGCTCTGGCTATTTTTTCCCCTCTCTGTACAAAGAAGAATTTCATTCATATGCAAGAATTTAGAAAATAGCACTACTTTGCAAATCTTCACATGCTTTTTGTATGATGCCAGAAATAACAGGGAAACTAAAAATTAGGGTCCAAAATGTAGCTTATTTGCTTTAAAACATTTCTGTACAAATACTTGTATTACAAACTTTTAAAGAATTTGCTAAAGCCAAAACAGTATATACAACCATTTTAAAGAGTACCAAATTTTTGGCCCACTATCACATTGGTAATTATAGACCTTTAAAATTTGTCAGAACTCAGAAAAAAATAAAAACCAATGAAAAATGCAAAAAACATATCTCAATAATCTCATCTCACATTCCCCAGAAAAAAAGGCAGCACTTCCTCTACTTCCTAAATAGGAGATGCAGCCATAACTTCAGCTTTAGAGTACAGGATATCTCAATGGCTTTCATTTAAAATCCAATTAATTCAAACTTACTTTTCCCTGGAAAAGGCAACAATCTTTGTTGTTGTTTTGTGTTGGTTATTATTGTAATCTTAACAATATTTTTCTTTGTTCATACCTGTAAAATTGAAACAAGAAGTATTTTAAGAGTTGTATTAGGATGAAGAAAGTTCTTATCCAAAACCAGGAGGTCTTGGAGACAAGAGACAAGTTGGCTGACTTCTTCCTCCAGCCTGTCAAGGTCCCTCTGGGTGGCAGCACAATCCTCTAACGTGTCCACCACTCATCCCAGCCTGCTGCCATCATGCAGATCATTAATGAAGATGTTAAACAGGACTGGACCCAGTATTGACCCCTGGGGTACACCACTAGTCACTGGCCTCTAACTAGACTTCGTGCCACTGATCACTATCCTCTGGGCCCAGCCATTCAGCCAGTAATTTCCATATATTAAGGACATTAGCTTCTGTGTTTCCATTTTAAGTTTGTGCAAGGAGAGGTTGTACAAATCTTTGAATGTCCTCTAAAAGGTCTTACGTATTTTCTTTCTTTTTTTAAAAGAACAGAAACAAGCAAGAAAAAATGGGTGTGTCAAAATCTCACCATAATTTCAGTACAGAATGGAAGACGTAAGAAATTTATTCAAACAAATGGGTTTAGGTGACTAAAGGGAAAACTGCTTCTGGCACACAGGCACAGAATCACTAATCCTGATCTGTGGTTCATGATCAGTAAATAATACATCTATAACCTGGGAAAGAGACAATCAAACCTTTGTGTGAGGCAGAAGCAGGTTATAAAGCCTACTTACATTTTAAAAGATGTCTCTGAAACCACTGACAATCTATGGAGCATTATGTACTCCACAAAGAAGAAAGAAGGTTTTCCCTTATGATTCAGATGAAGTTTTATCATTAAAAAAATGAGCACGTAATGGCATATTAAATAAGCTAAAGATTACATTTTGCACTGGTACACTTTGCAGTTCTAAATCAGTGCATAAAGGATTAAACTAGCTCCCTGTTGATAATTGAAAAATCAAACAGAAAAGATTAATGAATGTATGTGAACACCTATACAAACACACTTCAACTTTGAACTGGCCGGACATAAACCAGACTTCCTCCAAAATCCAGCCAGCTCCACTGAAGCGGTGCTATGACTGAGCAGAGCTGACAGGTCTTGCCAAGGTCAGCTCTAGAAGTACCGCGTTAACACAGCTTCTAGTTCAACATTGACATCAGCTACCTAGACTGAAGTATGGGCAAGGCAACTCAGGTGTGTCTACAAATAAAAACCTAAATATATCCACTACGAATAATCAGAGTGACACTAATCAGATACCTGTTTCATAGTCCTAAAGTAACAAAGAACTATGTTTTTCCCATCCAGCAATTTTCTCATGCAACAAAGTATTTCTCTTTGCCTTACAGAAACAAACAGTATGTTTACCTCAGCCTTGTGATTTCAGTGGCACATCCATACTTGAAAGGAATAAAAACCACCTCTACTTATTATCTGCCTATGCATTTTCAGAGTTTTATGGATTTCCTGACTACTGGCTTGTTTCCTTTGTTTTTATTTTAAGTACAGAGCTGTAAGAAAAAAAAAATAATTTACTTCCTCGGAATAGTTAACAGAATTACCATGCTGACAACACTTCTTGATGCTGTAGTTAGTTGAAAAGCCAATACCATACAGGACAAGTAATTAAAAAGCTCTCATAGAGGTTATTGGCAGGCAGTTCTGAGGGAGACGGAGGCTCAGCGTCCCAGCTGATGCTCCCAAGCAGAAGGCAGCAGACAGTGGCTGCCAGAGGAAGCTCTCACTGGAGACACACCACTCCCAGACCAAACCCAAAAAAATTCTGCCGTTAAGCAGAGCTAAAATAAAATGCTAAGTTGAGGAGACAGCTTCTGGCTTTTCCCATTTATTTTTGGAGGGCTCCTCAGCCTTTAGGGCCAAAGGCAAGGTGATTGCAGCATGCTGTGAAGCCAGACACCCTGGGAAGCCTGAAATCATTAAAACACTTGTTTAGACAGAAAGAGAAAAGATGAGTGAGTACAAATTCTAAGCCGGGGGGGCAGGGGGGGGGGGGGGGGGGAAGCCTCTTTTTATGATATCTCGATTACTATAACACCTAGTCACCTTCCAAAAGTCAATTAAGTTACATGCTATATATTCTTCCTCTTTTAATCCACACTTCCTTTTTTTCCTCAGATATTATGTGGTTTTAACTATTTTTTTAAGACCACTATGCTCCTTGTACCCCTCATTACAAAAGAAAGAAAAATACCTTCCAGCTGAAACAGAGAATGGAGATGTTTATTTTTTTGCTCTCTCATTTGAGATTCTGCTTCATGGCCTTGGAAAAGCACCAGAGAAAAGCCTGTGTGCTTAAATAGATCTTATCCTTGCTGTTGGCACTCCACCGTGTCAAAGATTCAGTTATCGACCATGTACATTATCCCTAAATTTCAGGTGCCAAGCTAGGTATGCTGAGCTCACTCCATCTACCGCCTTCAAGCTGTTAAGACCCTGAATTTGATTTTTCATTTGGAGACTTGTACAGAGAATAGATAGAAAAGGATGGCTATTGCTCCCCACCTTCACTGCATTATTAAAATGCTTTAAAGTAAACTTTCTTAAGGACTTATGTCTAACTTGCCCAGGTATTATTAATGCAATCTTGTTATTTAGCTGGAAAGTTAATGATTTCTACAAAAGTCACATTACTGGTTGCCAGGACTGAGCAGTCTTCTTACCAATGGGAAATGCTAGACAACATTAATGGGAGATAACAGAATAGAAATCACTAATAAGAAATTCTAATACTTCCAACCTTGAATGCTTAATGAGTTCTGTATGTAGAATGCAATCAATAGCACCTCTGTTGCAGATATAGGCTCCCTAAAGTTTTTGCCGCTGTCAACTTTTGTACCACCACCTTTTATGCACTGTTTTACCTGCTGCTGGTTTTCTGTAATCTGATCTCACCATAATGAATAGGCTGTTTTCTAAAAATGTGAGATAAATAAAGAGGAGGAAAACCAGAGATCAGTGCTACAACACTGAAATAGTTGCATAACAGAGAAAAAAAAAGCCATAGTAGTTGCTTGGCTTTGATAGGTATGTTTCAGAAATACATTTAACAAAGTAATTTTGCAAGGATTGAAATATTGCCCTTGCTTGAAGAGAAGTAGTAGTCACATTTCACTAGGACTTTAAATTCACCAGAGCTTTCAGAAGCTCAAAAACAGCCAAGAAAAGACAAGATGGGAAACACGTATTTCAGTCAGTGCTTGCCTGGATGAATGCACATGTAATGAATGTAGCGCAACTCTCCTTAAACCAGATGCCTACAGACAGCTCTGAGGATCAGAGACTAAAATAAAACATGAGAAAACCCACCTGGGGTCTACCTGACACTGCATGAACACGACGTTCCCAACCTTGTAAGGGATGCAAGATTTACTCACTATCTATATTCCTCTTTTTATTCTTTCTTATTAAAACGGCTATTTTATCACACTGTTCATTGGCCAGCCTTTCTTACTGAGATCCAGAAAGAACCCTGCGCTGTCTCCCCTCCCTCCCTCCCCCAGTGCAGAATTAGTGCAAAAAGTGAACAAAAAGAAAAATAGTTGAGCTACATGGCCCACATATCATCTCTCTTAATATTTTCATTACCTTTTTTTCCCCACTCTGCACTCACTTAACTTTTGTGCTCTCAACTTTATATAACGCGCTATATATATATATAATTTTAGATATGCTATATAATCTTTATGTAAGCTATACAGTTTAATATATAACATGAAGATATAGCTATATCATTGGCTGGATCCTCCTGTATTATGGAAATAAAATATTTTTTAAAAATTCTACCAATGAATATAATGAAGTGGGAAACAGCACTTAGTACAATCACTCTAAAATATAGTAAGATGGGGTTTTTTTAAGTTAAATGTTCATTAAAATCATAACAAGAAAATTACACTAAAACTGTGTTTTGCTAAGAGACAGCCATGCAATGATATTAAACTGTTAATTAAATGGAAGTCCAAGTCATCACGTAACCCAACAATTCACAAAAAGTATAAATTATGCCAAGACATATAGACTATGAATAATAAAGGATAAACCCAAGACAGCACTGCAACACTTCACAGCCAGAATTCCAACAGGCACTCCATTCTCCCGTAAAGCCACATGTTGCAAACAGCTACTCTCGGTATCAAATGTAAACAAAATTTTGAGAGTAATCTGAAAGATATGTTGAACCCTGAAATCAAGCTGTTTATCCATTCCTGCAACTAATTGGAGACAATTAGTAATTACAAGCAAATTTAGTTTTCTTAACTTAAGAATGGTCATCAGAAGATCCAAATCACCTACCGTTACAGCAAAAAATCTGAAAGTGGAAGGGGGGAATCTGCACCTTTGTTTAATTATAACAGAAAACTGGAATACACCACAGAAGAAAAATAATTCCAGTAGAGCACCAGTTGTAAAAGTAAAGGGCACGCCTCAGATTAAAGTTTCAGGATTTACAGGCTCTTCCAAAGTTAAGCTGTTAATGCTAACACTGCACATTCAAAATTGACAGAACTGAAAACTGCAACCAGAACTATGGTTACAACTTGTGCCATGACAGGCACTGGAATACAATTTCCAGGAAAATAATCAATACTTATATATCTTTTGAACTGGTAAAGGGATAAAAAAAAATTCAAAAGGAAAACAAGTGGCAGGAAGCGAGTTCCTGAAAAAGCATTCCAGTAAGAAGAGATGGAGATAGAGGAGAGGCAGGAGAAAGAAGTAGAAAGAAGGTAAATGAACACCAGGGTCTGCTTTTGCAGAGAAAACTCTCCCTTCTAAACCTCTTCATCTTAAAATAACATCAGAGCTGTTTTTCTCACTCATATCGTATATGAACAACACCGCTTATAATCTTCATTTACATGAACTACCCCACTGAAGTCAATGGTAACTGCTCTATTTCACTCTGTAAGATGACTCACAAACCCCGGTATTATAGGTTAATATTTAAGATTACTCAAGAAGGGACTAAGGATTCACACAGACACACCATCACCAATGCTCTAGAAACGAAAAAATTGCACCTCTGTAGCATATTTCTCTTCTAATTTTAGTCTTTATTTCTTAGAACTTGGCATGAAAAAAGGGGTGGAGGTTTCCAATCTCTCATTTGCGTACCATCAGTGTATTCTACATCCACAATCAAACTGCTGTGTGACCGCTCAGTCTGTTCACACCCAGGCAGCAGGTATTGTCCTCAGTTAAAAATCCTGAATGACAGACCAACTCAGGAACATTCAGGCAAAGCCTGAAATAATGGTAACAACATGCAATTTCTCTTAAGGCACCACTAAAATAACATCTGATTGCTTCAGAAGCAGAGGTAAACTCGATTTAAGGTGAGGTGTAAATGTAAAATAAAATAGTGGATAAATTATCAGGAAAAAAGGATTCTGACTGCATTAATAGTTATCTGGTAAAACTTGAATGCAGTAGAAAGTCTAAGCTATTGGCAGTAATGCCAGCCAAAAATTACAATACTGCAGGTGAAGTCAATCCTGCCTATTTGTTCTGAGAAAGAAGAAAAAGCAGCTTTCAGGAATTCCATTCCTTCCTTGTCTCCCACCTACCCACTGCCAACTGCTTTTTCTTCTGGTACTTTCTTGCCTAAGGGGGACCACGAAGAGGGCAAAGGAATGACTACGTGTGGACCCACTCCCCAAATAACCAGTCAAAATCCTGACTGTGTACAGCCTGCTTCAGCCACAGCTTGGGCAGTTTGAACCCACATGAAAGATAGGATTCTTTGCGTTAGCTGTAGCATAACAGCCCACCAATAATCCTAGCAGACACAAGGCCAGTGATGCAGCCCCCAAGCACTTAATTATTCAAACCAACTACTCTTCATCATAATGAAGTTTTTTGTTTTTTCAGCCTTCAGTCTGTATATTCATAGGCTTATAACAAAGTCTACTTCAATTTTGTCTTTGAAAAGAGAATATCCACATTTAATTAAAATATTTTGAATACTGATACTAACTCCCTCAAAGTTATTAAGATTAGCAGATAAATTATTAAGAGATAAACTTAAGCTAACAGACATATCAGACTATCTCCAACTACATGATTAAGTAATTCAGATAGGAAGGGTTAAAAAAAAGCAGTCTACAAATCCAACTAATAAAAACATGGTTACTGTTCAAAGAAGGTTATTTATTTATTTCAGCTTTATTGTAAATACAATTTAGTAAGCACATGTTTCTAATACATCTATTTGAAACACTCTTTGCAATACCGATTTTTTTCCATTTTCAGTATCTGCAATGCATCTTTATTACTAAAAATGGATGCTGTTCCTAGCAGAGTGTTTGTAAGGACTGGCATGAATTAATTCTCTGTAAGAATGAGAGAAAAAGAAGCAGCAGAGTTTGATTTATAGAATTCATATTTAAATTGGAGATAAGAATTATTATGGCAAGAGCGGACTTTATGTGCACTATTAAGTGGTGTTAAGAAACCTGCCCGCTTCTCATAACCTCGTCCATAATTAGGCATCTGATGATTTCACATTTTAATTTTAAACTCAGATTTTAAGAAAAAAGATTAAATCATACAAAAATGACACTTTTATACAAGAGTCTTAAAAAAATTTAACAGGTACCCAAAGATTATATAAGAATGGGGGTTGTAACACAGAAGTATATCACAGAAAAAAAAACAACCCCAAATGAACTCCAACATACAGCTTTTTCAGTTCCTGTTGTAGGATACTGCAGGACTTCAGGTATGTCCTGAACTGTGAGCAATACAAGTATGCATGATGGGGAAAGGAAGTGCAAGAGCAACAGAAGTTCAAAACATTTCTTTGTTTCAATGGCAGCGGTAGCTAATTGCCACTGCAAGTCCTTTACTCACAAGCTCATATATATCACTGTGAATTCAAGCAATTCAGTTTCCTGAGTACTCAGTGAAACAGTGTTTGTAATAAACAAACTTGGTTTTGATGAAATTAACACATTTTTTCCAAGCTTTGACAAAATTTATCTTTTCGATTTACTAGGGTACAAATGTAAAAGAATAAACAACATGAGGAGCCTGTTGTTCAATATTTAAAAAAAAAAAAAAACAAACTTCTGCAAAAGCAAGATACATAAATGTATTACTGCATACATCTCTGTCTCTCTAACCGCAAAGCCTACTTCATTACCTATGGCAGTAATACTGCAAGAAACAACAAGAAGAGAAAATTATTTCAGATACATATTCCATGTCTAGTAATCATCCCAGAAGAGAGCATACAGTTACTAGACCTGTATTAGGAAAGTAAAAATGAGAGCTTCTTCCTGCCCTTAAAATACAAAATGTTCCTACAGTTTTAACAGGATTGACCAACGAAGGTCACATCTTCCACACAATTATTCATCTCAATCTTCCTCTTAATCTTTGCTTGCCAGAGATTATTTTGTGTAAATGGTAGTAGCCACAATGAGCTAGCATTTTCCAGACATTCAGAAGGGATGGTTCATGCCCCAGAGAGCTCAACCTCTGAAGTCCGGCAAGCAGGTAGACAGAAGTCAGGGAAAAAAAAATTAGAAGTCAAACAAAACAACTAGATTCACTATTGGTAACATGGCAAAAATTGACCTGTGAACTGTGAATGTGACAATCTAAAAGGAGGATGGCTAAAGGGGAAGAACCAGCACATGAATTCTTCTAGCTTGTGCCATGCACTGATGCTGCAGAGCAAAAGCAAAACTGAGTGTGACAAAAGCTGACAAACAAGCAGCAAGAAAGCTTGACAAGAAAAACCGAAGCAGAAAGTGATAGCTATACATTGTCCTTCACATTCTAGTTTAACTTCTGTCATTTCTTAGCTTCTAAGTAATTCCTTTTATTATGCCACTACAGCTTTATTAATCAAATCACTTGGGCTCTGTCAACATTCTCAAAACATTAGTTTCTTGCATCTCACCCACATAAAAATGGCTATTTTAACAGAAAGGCCATTCTGTTCCTTCATTGAGGATATCCTTTGGAGAATGTGCTGGACTTAAAATACAGTCCTTGCTGTAAGACTGGAAATGCAAATTAAATTTGTATCTTATTTTTCTCCACTGTTTTTTGCAAATTTAATAGATTGAGTGTTACACAAGCATAGTTATAATTCTACATAGTGAATGATGTTTTACACATAAGGTTTTCACAAAGCAGAACAACTGTCCAAGACCCTCAGAGAGCTGGCAGAAAGGAGCTACATGAATACCAGCTTTGTGTCACAAGTAAAGACTCTCTGATGCTGTCCTTAATTTCTCTTCCTTGCTTGCCTGACACATTTTTGCTTAGCTGAAATCTGTAAATCTAAGCAGATATTTTTGGTAAGTTAATTAAAGTGGCTCCAAACACCTTTAAAACTTTGCATTTCCTCCCCCTCCCCCTCCCCTTTTTTTTTAAACAGAAACAAATGTAAATAGTATCCTAAACTTCCCACGGTTAAGGGCTACTTAACCACCCGCAATTCCACTTCTCCAAAGTAATTTTCTTGTAAGATTTTCTATTCTGTTTTCTAAGCGTCTAAATAGCAAGACCAATGAATCATGACTAAAGTCTGCTAAGTTCTTCGTTGTAAGTTTGTTCTTTAAAAAAATTAAATATTGCTGGGAGAGCAGTAAGATCCAAGGCTCTGATACAAAATCTCTAAAAGCTGTTCAGATTTCCACAGGATTAAAAACATTGTCCTAAGAACTTCCTATTTGAATGCACAAGAAAAATAGCTCATAACAATAAAAAGCCAATTACAGAAAATCATATTCTATCATAGAATCACACAATGTCTGAGGCTGGAAGGGACCTTTGGAGGTCATCTGGACCAACTCCCCTTCTCAAGCAGGGCCACCTAGAGATGGTTGCCCA
>BOSO01014973.1:10082-24466 GCA_018403395.1 Gorsachius goisagi | reverse complement strand
AGAGGGAACCTCCTGTGTTTCAGTTCGTACCAGATGCCTCTGGTCCTATCACTGGGCACCACTAAAAAAAGCCTGGCTCAGACTTCTTTGCACAGTCCCTTCAGATATTTTTATACATCAAGCCTTCTGTTCTCCAGTCTATACAGTCTCCCAGCTCTCTCAGCCTTTCCTCACATAAGCGAAGCTCCTGTACTGTAATCAATCTTTGTGGCCTTTCGTTAGACTGTTTCCAGTATGTCCATGTCTCTACTGCACCTGGGAGCCCAGAACTGGAAACCGCACACCAGGTGTGGCCTCACCAGTGCTGAGCAGAGGGGAAGGATCACCTCCCTCAACCTGCTGGCAATACTTTTCCCAATACAGGCCAGGATACCGTTAACCTTCTTTGTCCAAAGGGCACACTGCTGGCTTGTATCAACTTGGTATCCAGCAGGACCTCCCAGTCCTTTCTGCAAAGCTGCTTTCCAGCTGGGCAGCCCTGAGCATGTCCTGATGCCTGGGGTTGTTCCTTCCCAGCTTCAGGACTTTGCACTTCCCCTTGTTGAGCTTCATGAGGTTCCTGTGTGCTCCTTTCTCCAGTCAAGGTCCCTCTGGATAGCAGCATGACCCTTTGGTGTATCAGCCACTCATCCCAGTTTTATATCATCTGCAAGCTTGCTGAGAGTACACTCTGCCCCATCACACAGATCATTAATGAAGATGTTAAACAGGACTGGACCAAGTATTAACCCCTAGGGTACACTGCTAGTTACTGGCCTCCAAACCAGACTTTGTGCCACTGATCACTGCCTGTTCTACCAGTTTTCAATGCAGTCATTCCATCACAGAAGTTTATCACTGGTCAAGCATGACTTCCCCTTGGTGAATCCATGCTCACTACTCCTGATGACTTTCTTGTCCTTCATATGCCTGGAAATTTCAACTAAACCCTCTTACAGATCCCCTTCCAGGCAGTCAATGCAGTTTGAATACTAATGTACAATATATACCTGTGAAGCTCTATCTTTAGAGCAGCCAAGTGAGAGAAGCGTCATGCATTGGGATGCAGCGAGCAATCCTAATGCCATGCTCTGAATTTCAAAGGATAACATTTGGCAAAAGGTAGCTGGGCTGCAGTACTTATTCAAAGCCAACCAAAGTGTAAGGATTATAGACTTCTAACCAAGATTAGAAGTAAATGGGTATGTTCATACTCAAGAAATCCATTTTCCAAAGGCAGCTACCAAGAGCTGCTATTAGGAAAAACCATGTTTCCACATAAAGAGGAAGTTAAGAGACTTTATGGAGACATCGGTCTCTCTTGTTGGCTGTACCTCAGCTCTACTGTAGTGACTAGTAAGTCATCTCCCTGCTCTCTGCCTTGACTTCCCACATCCTCCTCCTTCCATTCTATTGATTTGCAAGGTAAGCTCTTCCAGCAGAGATCATGTGCCATGAAAGTTCATTCCTGATCTTAATTTGAACCACTAGGTGCTGCTGCAACACAGACAATAAAAAATTACAGCACAAACCATCCCATAAAATTATCTGGGATCTACACTGTACATGACAAGACTGACCTTAGAACAGTACATGAGAACTCTTAGTAAGGTCATCCTTTTGTCATGCTGCAACAGAAAATTAGCAGTTTCCATTTCCAGCCTGAGGAGTGATCTTCTGTTTTTCTTGGACTACAAGCTTTATTCACTGATTTGTGATTCAAAACCCACACATGAAAATCAAGCATAGATCAGTCTGTGTGCCACTGTGCTATCCTTCTAAGCTTAGTATATAATGGCCAGAAACATGCCAAAGCTCACTCTCATAATTTAAGTTTCCAGCAGAGCATGTAGCAAGTAATTTGTTGCATACTTGCTCGTCAAGGTAAAACATTGGTAGACTGACCATCAGCCAGGACCCTTTCTTTGGATTCCCAATCTCAGAAACCCTAGTAACCTCAACTCTTCCCTAACGGAAAATTTATGAGCATTACTAGTTTATCACAATCCCAGGACAAGGAGTCCCAGAATGAAGAGGAGTTCTACTTGCATTCCCTCGGGCCCTATCAGGTATATCTCATTGTTAGGAAGTTTAAAAATCTACTAACAAATGGAAACTGAGCTGCCACTACCAGACTGGTCTCTCCAAGAAACTGATATGATTTGACAGAAACATTATGACACTAGTATAACTGGTGTGTAAGATTTGTGAAGAACAAATATAGTTGTAACCTTAAGACTCTACTCACACAGACAATCCAAACTATTACTTTTTAATTTCTGCTTCTCTTTTTGCCAGAACAGTTGTATTCCAAACTGAATTTGAAATAACTGATGTCTTCTGTGGGAGTCAAATTTTGACTCTTTCATTTCCATAATGCATAGCGCTGACACTTTGCAGTGGTCTGTTCTTCTCCAAACAAAAAATCCAAGAAAGAGAATGTACAGATTTCCATTCTATATAGTGAGTCACATTATCACCTCTTTTTAGAGTAACAAACATAACACCACCACTAACTGTAAGAGCTGTTGCCTTAAACAATCACAAATATTTCTAATATTTTAAGTAGTTGTCTGGGAGCATATAAACTATACAGAAAAGGCCTGCCATACTCTAGCTGACAGTCACCAGTCCTAAATTCCTTTATTATCCAATTTTAATTTAATTCCTGGAAGCCCAGGATTAAATAGTTTTCTAACTTAAATGTGGATAAGAGTACTCTTAGTTTCCTCCTAACATCATGAACTTTTCTTTTTTAGGAGGGATTAAAATTTTCACTGCTGCTAGCAAGAAACTCAGAATCATTCTTGAAGGAAATAGAAATCACTAGTGGATTTTGCTTTGAAACCTCTTATATCCCGGTGAAAAAGCACACAGACACATAAGCACACAAGAGAGACCCTGCCAGTCTCCCTACGAGAAAGGGGAGGTAGGCAAACCATTAGTAAGAGGCAGTTGACTGACTACGCTCAGGTGCTGCATAAACCTTTGAGTTTAGGTGATAGCTGAAACACATCTCTGATCTTTCCTGCTTCCAAGAGAACTTATTCTGCACAGGAAGACTTGAAGTCAGTTGTCATTTCTGACTCTCTATCAATTTGTATCAACTAGTTTGACCATTTTACGATACAATCTAAACAATCTCGCCCAATAATTCAATTTATCTGTCAGCAGGGATCAGTTAACCAGTCTGCAGAATCTGCTGCACAGCTTTCTTCCCAGAACAGACAGGGAACAGTTTTTTAAACAATGAAAATGTAGGCTGAAATTTCCTCCTGCATCTTCAGTCTGGCTCTTTTGGCTGCTGAAGAAGGACCATGCTTTCAGTGGAGATACCTACCCTTTTCTTGGGAGTTCTGACAAAAGTTATTCCAGCTGCCAATTACTTTAAGTCTTTTGCATCTCATTCCTGATACAAACTTGTCTGTCTTTTGCTTACATACACTCCTGATCCACAGTGTATCTCTTCTAAAGGAATCCTGGAAAGGAATTTGGAAATACTGAGCCAGGAGGACTTGACTACCATGCTCAGTAGAACGGCCAATTGTCTGGTTTGGAGTTTGGAGTTGGGCTTTTTTCCTTCAGGACTCTGGGAGAAAATAAACAGTGGTGATCTGAAGCAGAGACTATTTTCCAAGGCTTTAAAAAAAGGCTTACCACAGCCTAATTTTTTAAGTTTCTTTTTGTCACCCACATCGCATTGACAGTCAACAGTTATCTCACAATCAACTCGTACTCCTCGAACTCACTCTTCTCCACCATTTTCAGCTGATTGATAGAAGAAATTTATCACCACATTGTTCCAGATATCAAGTACATAAACTTGCATTGTAACACCTTAACCTTTTATGTCTGTCCATGAGGATTCACTTTCTTTTACATAATATTGTGACCTATATCAGTGATGCTTCCCAGCAACTATTACCCCAATGACACTACTGCTATTAGGCAGAACTAGAAGGATACTCTTCCAATGTTCCAATGAGTCTGTTCTCTTCGATTTGTGTCATGTTCAAAGAATTTTCTACAGGACAAGATAAGCCTTACAAAAACATTCAATCATCATATAAACTTTAAGTTTTATATTTAAACATTATAAAGACACTGTAACCAAGGAGTTCTGTAGGGCAAGTGGCAGTGGTCTAAACCTGGCCAGTTAAACTAAGTTCCCATGTACTATCATTACTACTTGTTTGATTGAAGACAATCCAAACTAAATCTACATTTACTTTGCAGGAAGAAGACAATCTAGTCTACTTAATGAAAGAAAGCTTAGCCTTAGCAAAATCTACTTGTCAGTGCTGAATTTCATGCTACTTTTTGTTTGCCTCCCTATTTTGAATTACTCTTTCATTAATATTTGAAGACTACAGCCCTTTAATCAAACTAAAATGCCCGGTAATTCCACCCCTACCTAAAGACAGGCATAAAAATTTCCTATTTTGTAGTTATATGTCAGTCTGCCCAACTTATTTAAAATCCCTGCTACCTACTTACAAGACTAGACTATGCACAAAAAGGATTGTCTCTACTCCACTTCAAAAGAAACTCCTGGGATAAAATTCATATGGTTAGGCTACAGACTGCAATCAACATTTGGGTCTTAAGTGTCTCTTTCATTACCTTCTTCATTTTACTCTAAAACAGTAGGCTTCTAAATGTGAATCAACACCTCAATAGTGCAGAAGAGCTCTCCTGGATCAGAGAAGAATTTGCTTCCTTGGAGCATTTGTTTCTATCCGTGCCACCAATTTGCTATGAATCACTCGGCCAACTCTCTTTCACATGTTGTGCCTGACACGGGCATCTCTGTAAACCAGTCCTAAATGGCCATGCACTTCCACCAGCTACAGGCATCAAAGCACACTGAAGAAATTAAATACACTATTAAAATGAAGAATTTAGAGAACTAGGGGGTCTCAAAGCAGAGATCAAAATAATATGACGCTTTTGACCGGATAAACTTTAAATCTCCATTCCTCTGTTTGCTATTTGTGGAAAGGAATAATACTTCCCTACATCAGAGAAGATAAATAAATTTCACTTTCAGATAAACTGATACGCTGAGACAACAAATTATAGAAAACCTGGCAGCAAAACTAGTTACTTTTTATCCATTGTACTCCTGTGATAGTAAAGAAGGCTTATCGCTCACGAAAAATGAAGACATTAAAGAAATGCGTAGCTCCATATTTACAGCATTGATGAATGAAGTTCCCAGTAGGAATGGAAAAATTTTATGATTACAGACTAACATGATGTTCAGGCTTTAGGAGACTGGCATTTTTAATCCAGGCTCTTACTAAATTTCATGTGCTGAGATTTATAACCTCTACAACATTTAACATAGGTTTTAAATGCATAAATAAAGGCTGAATAAGGTCCCTAGGTTCAGTAATACTTTGTAAAATGCATGTAGTCTTATAGCATAATCTAATTTTTTCTCTAATTAAGAAAATATACTCTGCATTATCTTTTGAGATTATAAATGGAAAGGAATCTGAAGAAGTCTTACTGGTTTTGACTAACATTCCTCTAGGTAAATGTATTGCCGACACCTACCATAATTTTACTTTTAGGGATACTCCTTGTAAGATGTTCTATAGCAACAGACACTTCCATTTTGTCCTGAAGAAGATTTGAATTTAATATTCAATTTCACATTATCTGTTAGAACTGGATTCTGCTTCAGAAATCAACTAACATGTCCTTTGGAGAGGAAGAAGAACAAGACTGGGTAGCCTTAGTACAAACATTCCCGTTCAAAGTGTACAAAAGACAGCTGAATGAATAGAAAAGGAAAAAAAAAAAAAAACCACACCACTAAATGAAGAGTGTTTGCTAAACACCTGTTATCTATCACCATACTATTATTCTCCCCATATGCCTACACATCTATTAGAATGATTATTAGAAATATTAATTTCCTGGAGTACAAATTTTCTAAGTACCTCTCCATGTCTTAAAAGATATGTTCATATAAAAAGAAACACAATTAAAAGCTGTTGTTACCAACAGGTAAAACCATGTTCCCTACTATCTTCCTAAATGCCTAAGAGATTTCCTAGCAGCAACCATCAGAATCTCCTGTTCCACAGAGAACTCTACTTATCAGCACCACCACTGTCACTAGCAACTTTGTGCAACTCTACTCTTCCCTCATGCATACCACCCTGGAGAACAGTACTGCAAGGGCAAACACTGCAAGAGCAGTGCAGTATTTCTGTTTTAAGGACTGTTATGTCAGGGTGTCCCACAGACAAAACAGATTGTCCTGTCTGAAAACATTCTCCATACAAGTCAAAGTAAACCATTTACCTGCAATATTCCAAATAAAGATATCCCCAATCCCAAGCGTTACAAAAAGATATTAACAGAAAACCTACAAAGATGCTCATATCTCTGACGTAAAGTCAGATTTAACTCTCCTTAATCTCAAAGCAAGGCTTATTCTCTGCACAATGAGTCAGATGTCAAGATGCTTCCCATCCATGGAACCCACAAGCCTTTCTTATGCAAGACTTACACACTTAACGCTGGCTAAAAAAAGAATTTGGGGGATTGTGATAAATACACAGACACAAGCTTCTCTTCTGTTTCATTTGGATTCAAACCCTTATTCTGTTTGTTCACCCAAGATTACTGATCACCAGCTTTTTTAGAAAGCAGTTTCAAAACTCCTCTCCTGGATTATGGAGCAACTCAACCATTCTGGAAAGAATAATTACCTTTTGGAAGTCCAGATGCAATTGCCTCCTGTCCCGACAGCTATCAGAACCTTTTAATAAATATCTTGACACCCAACTAGATGCAACTGTAAGCAAACAGTCACTTTACAGTGAAAGAAAACAGTTTTCTTGTCTACTATGGCAATACTCAAATCTCAGTGCAAAGTTTTTCCATGTTACATTTCCTAAAATTTGATATATTTCATGTTTGTATTTCACAGAAAACCCTGCATGTCAAGTAAATTAACCACACTTTATAAAAACCTACAGGTGGGATTAATGTACACAGTTTTTCACTGGATTTTTATTTCAGCCAATTACAACCAAAATCCCTAACTTTTGATTGGTAAAGGGGAAATAGGTTTGAGTTGATGGACTTTGAGAGATACTATAATAGACATTAACATCTGCCTTGAAAGAAAGCAAGAGAAAGAGCTAGAAATGTCTTTTATCTGCAGTCATTTGTATATTTTGAAAACACTTTACTAAAAATAAATAAAGAAATCACAGGCTCACATAAAAGCCCTCTCACACTGAGAATTTAAAATTCTATTCAGCAGTTCTGAACAGTCTCAGATATGAAACTTGCTATGACCAGTTATTGAGTCTTCCAAAAATGCAAAAGAATAATGTCTCATTCAGTTGAGACGTCTCCTTTGGGTTAAAGAGTAACCACTCTTCTGATGTAGAACATGTGCACTACATTATCAAAATGCTAAGAATGCTATTAATGCTATTAACTATTGTTGTGTTACTATGGAATAACCTAAACATCAGTATCTATTATTCGAAATAACAAATGTCAAAAAAGTTTTTCAGAGGTTTCTCACCTGTAAACTGTTATTCCAAAACACAACAAATATTGAAAAACTGTCCTCCAAGATGGCAAGCAGATTTTTTTTCAACCACAAAAGAAGCCAGCACCTGCAAAAGTCTTGCCTTTTTAAAATTCCTCTTCACTTCAAATGGAGCTGTTTTCAGAACATTAATAAAGTCAGTTATAAAAGCAAGGTTATCAGTTTCAAAATACCGCACATGCTACTACAAAAAGGGAGTTTGGCAACTTTAGAATTCTTTGAAGGAGACAGCTGAGAATGGACAGCAATTCTAAGTCTTTAGAGAGGAAGAACTACAAATAAGCAGTAACCTTTTCTAAGGGAACACAACCACCATATCACTCCTGCTCTGAAAATCTTTGCAAGATTTCTTCAGCTCAAAGAGGTATGAAAAAGCAATGGCCCCACAGAAAGTGAATATTCCTGAATGGCAAGATGCTGTTTACCTTTTCCTTGCATAGGTTTGCCTCCATGGTATGGAACAATGGTTCCATATGTAAACCCTGTCTTCACCATGGAAGTGCAATCAGACACATGCACACATCTGTAACCCTGCCGTCCTCAATCAGTGAAATGAAATTGAATTACTGAATCCTGTTAAGTGAAAATCATCTGTTAGGAGAAAACCATAAATTGCTTACCTCCTGTATACTTACACCCTAGTTTAATTTACACCAAGAAGAACTCTGTGAATCAAATATCATATCAGCTATGAGAATGTCACTCAGCATGGTGAAAGAAATACAGCTTTCTACTTATGAGGTAACTAAAGCCCTAGCAAACTGTTCCATCCCAGAATCCCTTGGACCCTTGCAAATGACAGTAAAACAGACATGAACACATTTGCTGACTTGGACATACACGTACAAATTTTCTTCAAAATAATGTAAGAAGTGTTGTGATCACTCAGGGAAAAAAAAGGTATCACCCCAATAATTTCAAATACATAACACAGATAAAGAAATGGTAAGACAAGCCTGAGTTATCTCTGCAGATTGTCAAGAGTTTAAGAAATAGCAGATGACTCTCCACCACCCTGCTCCTCAGTGATACTTTAATGCTGAACGAGTATGTATGAGCAGGGACAGCCACACTGTGCGTATGCTGTGTTTTCTGACTAGAAGAAACATTTTGATGTTTCCTATACATTAAGAGTACTTCAGAATAATTAAGTAAGACTTGTTTTCAAAGGGTTCAGCTGTCTTCACAATACATTTTATTTCTCTTTGCCACATGAACAAAACCAAAACAGAGCTGTTAAAACTAGGGTCAGAAAAATTAACAACGCTTTATCCAATTCCACAGTCTGACTAACACTCCTAGTACCTGAGGAAAAATTACTGAAAACGAAATCAATACAAATTAATTTTAAAGCATACAAGTCAAGCTGAGGAGCTTCTGAATCCTAGAACACTCATAAAGAAACATCATCCCCTTTCACATCCACTTTACAGCTCTGACACAGTAAGAAAGCAATTGTAGAAGGTCCACCTTTTCTTACACCTTCACTCTGGAAAACGCTGTTTACAATCCTGAAGGGAAGCACTTGTTGAAACAGCAGAGATAATACACCTTTCCCACTGCATGAGATGGATCAGGGCTGCACTTACTGGAACTTCCACCAAATTCATCTCTTGGTGGTGCTATGCTAAAAGATCAGATTCTGCCTATGAAGGGATTCTAGGCTGATCACACACTGACAGGATGAATACCCAAAATAATTTATTATGAATGTGGACATTCTCCTTTCCAGTTATATAGACGCTCAGCTATTCGTTAAATACCTAACAAATATACGTGAATATTGTGTAATTGAAGTCCTCCTCTTGGCTTTACTCACTGATCTGGAGGAAGGAGAAGGCCTCTTGAAAACGACAGCCTCCCACTGCTGACCAGACACCACAGGCGGTGGAGGTCAGCTCCTTCTGCAGGAACGACTCCTTCTTACAACTTCTCAATGACAACAAGAAATATTCTCTATTTAGAAATATTTGCCTATATTGAGGTAGATGAAAGCTGGAGAGCAGATTTAATTCAGGACTGCACATACAATTCATAATCCCAAGGAACCTGAATACACAAAGTAGTCTTTTGCTTCCCCAGCTAGGAGAGCTGGATATACTACCCTTTAGCCTTACCCTTTACTATCCTTGTTGCTCTCCCATTGCAAGCATATAGCTTTGTGCTAGTGGTTAAATAATCATCGAGGCACCTATTAAGAGAAGCTAAATAATGGCAATTCCTCCTATCCTGAGTAAGGCGCTGGACACTAAACTTCCAGTTCCTATTCCAAGTACTTATTTTCACAAAACAAAACAAACTTTTACACATAAAATAAAAATCTTTACACTATATGATTTTATTTTTATTATATGTATTATTTATATATTTTAAAAATTATTTTTATGTAATTGTGAAATTGGCTGCAAGAAGCACAGTTCAATTAACATACATATGTAAGTATTTGTTCCCAAGACCTTAATTGAACCCTACAACTAAAAAAACAGTATCTATAATAAAATTAGCTTCTCTAAGCAATATTTTGTTTTATTTTTTCCCTCCAATGGAATAGTTTTTTCAATTCAAGAGACTCCTATTTGTTTTAGTACAGAGGCTCTGCCTCACCAACACCATCACATCCTCCTAGCTTCCAGTCTTTTCAATATGGAAGACAAAACCAACAATTAGATCCCTAGCAAAATTTCACAGTTTAGAAAGTTAATGTGATTATAGAATCACTAATAGGTATTTACTGAAGCTGAACGACAATATTATTTTTTGTTTTAATAATATGCTGAATGGTTAGAAGCAGGATACACTAAAAAAACCCAAACATAAAAACCACACAGACTCAAAAAATCTCTATATTCTCTAGAGCACTTCTTAAATGCAAGTAATATATTAAACCAATTTCAAACTCAGCCAATTCAGCCAATTTAAGAAACAGGAAAAAGAAATGAGAACGTGGGTTTTGACAAAGCAGCTAGCATTTGCTTCAGAAATAGCAAAACCATATGTAAGGAAACAAAATTAACTTTGTTCCTCAAAATAGCCTACTGCTATCAGACAGGTAGATCGTAGTGTACAACACATAAAGCATTCTAGATGGGAAAGAATGCAGGAAGATTTTACAAAAAGTTATTCCTCCCCCCTCCCGCTTGAACTTGCTGAATTCAGGAAAGGGTATGTGTGCTGGGGAGAGATATCAACTTTCCAAGTAGATAAATGATTTAATATCTTCTCAGTAACTAAGATTTAACTAGTGTATTGGGGTTTTTTAAAATATTATATATAAATTGGACATACCAGATATTAAACCTGGATGGTTATAATGAGCTTTTCATTGGTCTAACTATAACTGTATGCCAAAATTAGTTTTAGCTACGTTAAAATACTAGATTAAGGGTGTGATTCCTCTCTTGACCCACCCAAGCAGAGTTAGAGAGCAGATTTCTTTCTAAGTTTAAGTTTACGTAAACAGCACATCAACTATACGCAACTGTTTCTCCTGGGTAGGTCAAACCTTAAAGGACAAAGCAGAAAAAGGGAAACATGGATTTCAAATTAAAAACTACATTGTTGGGAGTGCATTTCAAGAAGATTCACGTTCCACTTCACTCAATGGAACTGGATCTTCACCCGTAAGTTGACTGAAGATTTTATCTCTCCTTTTTTAAATTCATCTTCTTTATTATGGGTTATTCTTACTTTCGAAATGTTTGGCCATGTAAACCAGACATATTTGCAGGAGCAGAGCTAAAGCATACTAATGTTTACTTCTGATGCAAACCAGTTATCTTGAAACAAGTGTTGCATCATTTGTGCTTTGTTCTTGTACCTATTATTCCAGCCAACAAATGGCTAAGTAGTGGTTAACTTTTAAATTTAAGAATGCTAAGATTTTTAACACTTCATGGATAGAAAACCTCATAGAAAAAAGCACTGAAAAAAAAAGCCCCATAAATGATTAGGAAGAATGTGAAGTAGCTCCCTAGCTAATCCTGCATGTCATCTCCTTGTTTGCTGTCGGTGTTGTAAGTGAACAGAATGAAGGATCATTACCAGCTAGTTGCAGGGAAAATAATTCTATTGCTGTTGCTAAATGAACTGTACTGAGAAGAGTATGATAATAACAGTGATAACTTCTTGTAATTCTTCTTTAACATCAGATCAAGAGCATTCCACAACATCAATGCCATCGCTGTTCCCCATGTATTTTAATAACCTTACATTAAGAACACAAGAGTGATTGTGCTGGGTCAGACAAATGTCTGTTGAGGTCCAGCTCTTCTACATTGGCAAACAGAAGACACCTAAGAAGCATTAAGCCAAGGATGTACTGATATTTCTACAGAATGCTCTGCCAGGCCCCAATTTTTCAGAGACTCCAAAGACCTGGAGCAGTATTTATCCTTGCTTTCTCCAGTGAATGCTTCTTTCATTAAGTTCATGAACATAAAACATTTAGTGTCCACAACACTGTACAGCAAGAAGTCACATACTACACTGTATGCAGAGAACCTTCCCTGTTTGTCTGAGCATGCTAAGTACTCATTTTATCTGATGGTCCCTACTTCTTGAAGCGAAAGAGGTCTTACAAGTCAGGCTTGGCAATGACCTCCCCAACACAGGGCGCGGTCCCATAGCACCCAAGTTAGAGCAGGGCATGGCTCTTGACAGCAACCAGGGTCAGCCACAATCCAGCGATCTGTATCTAGCCCCGCTGGCCTTGACTACAGGCAGCCAGGCCTGGAGTGGAGGTGGAAGTGGTTGCAGAACCTGGTCTTACAGCCAGGGCTCCAGCACTAGAAGTAGCAGCAAGACGACTTTCCTGCATCACTGAGAAATCATCAGGAAACAGTCTAATAAATTGGCAGCCTGTAATAAAATGATTATAGTCCAAAGGAGCCAGGAGAACATAATTAGTATGCATAGTTTCTAATGCTAAACTGAAAGAGTGATTATTTAAATACGGGAAATTACAATTTCTTTTATTGATTTATTTAAAATAAAACTTGCTTCTTCTGTGAGAGTTGAGTGGAAATTCTCATACAGCTGACCCAATTATGCTTTCCAAATGCTGCAAATAGAGACCTGAGATATCAGGTGGAAGACTGAGTGTCTTCTAGAAAAACTAGAGGACAATTAATCCTCAAGACCCATGATATGAAAAAGCAGAAACTCCCTCAGACCCCAGCTATGCAGAGGGCTAGCCACCATGCTTAGGGTTCCGGCCAAAACATCCAAGACAAAGCAAAATGCATCACAGACGGAGCAGGATGCCTTAAACACTTTCTCCTTTGACTCGTCTAAACCATGAGTTTACTCCTGGTAACAGCATCATCAAAGAAAGAACTGCAGGTGAGAAACCACTAGGTGAATAAGCTGCAACACCAGATTACATTCAGACCACATGTTTTATGATCATGTTCACCACATCACTTCCAAGCAACAACACTAAAGCAGGCATATGCAGCAAACCCACGATAGGAAGCCTTTTTGTTCCCCAGAAGCAAATCACTTCATTGCTTAGAACATTTCAAAAAGCATTAGCATTTTTCTTAGTCCTTCCAATATTCATCTCCATACAGTAAGCAAGGCTAGCCTACAGAGATGGGAAAAATAAAGCTAAAAATATCCTGTTTGAATTGTAAAGTCAGGGAGAAAACTGGAGGAAGTATTTGACATCACCCAACAAAATCAAAGAAGTTTTCACTTAAATGAAAGCAGTATTCTGAGCTTCAGATATTCAAGCAATTTTTGAAGACAAATTTTAAAAAGTAAAAGCAGGGACTAGATTTTCCTCCCATGCATAACTGGCAGCAGACAAGATGTATAAGGTCTTCAAGAGACAATCTGACAGATGAGTAGTAAAAAAACAGTAAGATGGCACAGACAACATGGGAGCCGGCATCAGAATAAATTACAATTGAAGAGGTTAGGAACCCCAAATCTATTATGAAAGAATATGTAAATATATATGATTTAGCTTATACAGTGATATGCTTCAGAAACATTTGTTCTCCTCAACATAAGACTTTTGAAAGTCTGATTATCTTTTTTGGCTAGATATTATGAAAAGTATAACAACTAGCTAGAAATAGTCTGCTTTGATTTTAGAAATGTAGAATGTGAGCTGTACTTTTGGTTTCTACTCAAGTAACCTGTGACTTTTTGTAATAATTTTAGTGAAACTGGTCATCAGTCAAGCCTAGCAACGGTTACATGTTAATTAAATATTAGCTAACCTCTCTCTTCCCTCTCAGACCTTAAGCACGCATTTAAAATGATGACTGGACAGCCACAGAGATATTTGAGACACTGGGTTATTAGTTTAGATGAAGAAGTCAGTTTACCAGTAGTGAAGTATTTTAAAAATTGGCAGCATAAAGATAATAGTTACAGGCAATTATTTGAATGTCCTCCCTGTCATTGTCTAAGAACAGACCCTGTGAAGAGGAAAGAAATGGAAAGAAAGGGAATATAAACACAGGGAAAATGTGAAAGACACTGTCACAGTTTTACCCCAGCTGGCAGCTCAGCCCCACACAGCCGCTTGCTCACTCCCCCCTGGTGGGATGGGGGAGAGAATCAGAAGGGTGAAAGTGAGAAAACTCGTGGGTTGAGATAAAGACAGTTTAATAAATAAAGCAAAAACTGCGCACGCAAGCAAAGCAAACCAAGGAATTAATTCCCTACTTCCCATGGGCAGGCAGGTGCTCAGCCATCCCCAGGAAAGCAGGGCTCCATCACACGTAATGGTGGCTTGGGAAGACAAATGCCATTGTTCTGAACGTCCCCCCCCTTCCTCCCCCTTCCCCCAGCTTTCTGTGCTGAGCAT
>BOSO01014973.1:0-10002 GCA_018403395.1 Gorsachius goisagi | reverse complement strand
CCCCCCAGCCTCCTCACTGGTGGGGTGGGGTGAGCGGGAGCAAAGGCCCTGACTCTGTAAGCACGGCTCAGCAGTAACGAAAGCATCCCTGTGTTACCCACACTGCTTTCAGCACAGATCCAAAACATAGCCCCATGCTAGCTACTATGAAGAAAATTAACTCTACCCCAGCCAAAACCAGCACAACAAATCACCTGCAAGGATTCTAAGTAGAAGAGAATCACAAAAGCAATGGAGAGGCAACAGTTCAGAAAGCAGAAAATTATCAAAATACAGAGATCTCATGAACAAGAAAGGGCTTAAAATTTCACAGAAAAGAGGCCAGAGTTTGAGGAAGTTGCTTTGCAGAATTTCTTTCAGAATTTGCAATACTTAAGCCATTGCTAGGGAAATTTTGCAGGATAACTGACTGATTTTTGATTAGTTAAAAAGCTAAAGGAACGAGGCAAGTTCCAGCTCTCGTTTTCCTCTGTCACATAAAGGAGTGGAACAGCACATTTGGGATTTCTTTTTTCCCTGTTTTAAACATTTTACAAAGACACTGAATAGCAAAGCCTCGAGTATGAAGTAGTTTAAAAACCTAGTGCTATGTGACTCTTCTTACTTATCCTCTAGGGAAAGGAAAAAAGTATGAAAGGATGAGAGGTGAACACTTGAGTTTCCTTAATGAAGACTACTAAATTAAGCATTATGACTTTTTTTCCCTCTAAAATGCAAACAGTTATCACATTCTAACATGCCAGCTACAAAGAGCAGTTTGATAGGACATACTTTTTCCTGGTGTGAACGGCAGTTTGCAACTGTGACACTGGGTTAGAGAACGTACCAAGCATATATGCAGTTATAGCAGCAAAACTATGCTTCTGCCAACCAGTGAAATTTATTTTATAAAAGTAAATGAGAAAAAAAGTTTAGGTAGGATAAAATGCATCAATATTGGGGGAATTTTCCTCATGCAATCTGCCACCAGTCTTATTGCTTTTTCTAGAATTGTAATACCGCAAAGGAACTTCATATCAAATCTACGTAACTTGATGTACATTCCCTAAGCTGAGGAAAAATAAAACAGAAAAAGAAATAACATAACTCACACAATGACAGAAGAGCAAATTAACAGAATGCTTCTTCAATGATATATGCTGTAGATTTTGTTTAATGTCCACAGATTGTCACTTCTTTGTTTCTATGAAGTTTTAATGCAAGACATTTCATTATATGCCATTTATGGACAGGCATAAGACAGAGGTTGCTTGCTCCCAACCTATTTCAAGTGCTTGATCCACCTGACTGATGGATGGTGTCAGTTCTGGGCACACATCACAGTCATGCTATTTCTGGACATACATACAGTGAAGAGTAGTACGTGGTATGAATGTTATGTTAGTTGTAATTACTATTTCTAAATTGAAAGATTCATATTAAAAGCTGTAACCTCAAATGTTCCTGGCCAAATTAGTAAATAATATTCTGCAACATAGCACAATAACAGGCTGCAGTCTGAACTAAAGACTGTAATGAGAACCAATGACAGACAGCACTATTCCTTCCTTCGTGTCATCCTTTGTATCATCCTCTCAGTCCTGCTTTTGCAGTCAAGAGCCACTAAATGCATGTGAAAGACTTCTGCCTTTACTAACAAGACAGAGCATCTGGTGCTACAACAGAGATTCCTTTCCCTGCAGTGAAATTTTAAAGATTTCTTCTTCAAAAACAGCAAGATGACTAATTAGCAAAATTCTCAGTACAAATGCTAAACAGAAAATGCTAACATTTACACTGTTACAATGGCTAACACTTTTCTCCCAACAGGGTGTAAAAAAAAAAAAAAACCAACAAAAATCAGTTCAACAGATGTGAGATGGATCTTCTCTGCTTATGAAAGAGCTGTGATTTTTAGCAACTGAGTTACACAACACTGTATACTGGAGTTTTGTTCCAGGCCCTGAACAGAATATCAACGTTTGAGAGAGGCAGCTGTTCGCCATGACAGCTACCACAACATCCAAAGAAATCCAACTAGCTAAGATAAGCTTAGCTAAAGCGAAGATACCCAACAGGGAGATACATGATGTCCACCACAAACACATGCAAAAAACTTGGATAGTGACTAGACTTGGAATCTAGCTGAGATTAAAGCCCCTCAAAAATATACAGGAATGTACAATTTGAGATTTTCAACATTTTTTACTCTAAAGGATCTGATAAAAAAGCCTCTGAACTCTGATGGCAGGATCACATCAGCCAGTACTTTGAGAAATAACTTTCTGAATTTTCTCCTTGAAATGAGAACAACAAAACCACAGCAAGAGCTCTGCATCTCTAAAGCTTTCTTAAGAAAATACAAATATAACAAGGAAACTGAAACACGGAAAACTCAGACCTGCTGGATGAAACATATTAAAAGCAAAGGGTTTGAAAACAAAATCACAGCCTGTGCCTTTGAGGGGATGGGATCTTCCTTTCAGACTTTCTCTCAGTTTGGCAACTTACATCCATTTCATGCATTGAAACAAGTATCACATGGTTCTCCAAGATGTTGCAGAAATTCTTTGCGCCTTAGCAGCCAAGTGAAGATTTTAGGTATTTTTCTGAGCCACACCAGCAGTTACTCATTAGTGTGCAACTCTTCACTGCAACAAATAAAATGCTATTAGCATTCCCAGATCTCCTGCAGCAAGCAAGTATGCAAACAGCCCATACAGTTGCTGGGTTCTGAGCTACACATTTATGAGATTACCCTTTCATTTCAGTCTAGCACAGCAGGACCCACTTCACTTCCATGACAATCCAGATGGAGCACTTAAGGACTTGAAAACAAACTATTTCAGTAATAAAAAAAAACATACAGACATAGCACCTCCCCATGATCAGCAGATTTCATCTAGGCATAAGGGGAGTCAAAACAAACAAGGATACAATTATTCCTTAACTTTTTATAAGCTACTATTAATACAAGAAAGCATTACAACAGAGCTCATAAAAATTAATAAGGCATAAACACTGTTGACATAATATGCAGAATAGCAGGATTTACTTCATCATTATTCTTTTCATGAGACGTTGGTAACCTACCACTGATGCCTGTAAACTTGTTACTCAGAATTCACAGTTCACAGCACTAAAATATCATTTGCCCTCTCCATCTCAAAAACAATTTATTAGCACTACAGAAGTACTACAAAAAGCTTTCTGCAGGTGATGAGAGTTAAAATCAATACACAAACAAAAAATCCCTTTGATCTCTACTGTTATTTCCCTCTTAAATGTCACCATAACTAAAACAGCACTCCAGTTAACAGACACTAGGAATGTTACAATTCTTAATGAAATATTGAACTGTTTTCCAAATGTCAGATTTTTGACTAGTTAAAACACACACACACACACACACAAACCCACATTCCCACAAGGGATCTCCTTTTTTTCTTCATGGGGATTTCTCTTTTTTCCACATAGTTAGTAAAATTCTTTTGAACACATTAAAGCAAATATAAAAACACATAGTGCCAGGATTCATTTGTTGTAAAACAGTATACTAACTTGTCCCCCATAATAAAATCACTAGTTAAGATTACAAAAATAGAAGCACATTTTTTGAAACTCTATTTCCAGTGTCAGTTCCTTGTAATAAAACCCTTCCTTATCTGCCAACTTCACCGACCAACAGTGTTGCTGAAAAAACAATAAAAATTACACCTAAAATCTTACCCACCTTGCACACGATTGAAACAGCTGTATTTCACAAGTGAACACTGTACGCTGCACAACTTGCATTTCAAACACAAAAACATACCAGTTAAATTGAAGAAGTCTGCAAAACAGTAGGCTTGCTTTCTAAATCCTGGCATAATTTTTAATTATTAGGGCTCATGTACCATTCTTGGCTCTAGGCATGGGAGGCAATTGATAAAGCCAAAGGAAAGATTTAGATTATTTTCCTCTTTAAAGATCAGCTTGCACTAGAAGTAGAGGTTTAAGTCAGCTCATATTTCCGCTATCATCATTCCTTCCCAAACACTGAATAGCCCTACTCACCAGTCTTCCTGAAACGAAGAAACTACATTATGCATTTTTCACAACACAAAAATGTTGATGAAATTCCATACATAAGTGGTATTTATTATCAGAATTACCATTATTCTTACTGGAATCCTCTCCTATTTCACCTTACTGTTGCTGCATATGACTGAGAAGTCCGCCTTCCTGCTCTTTTCCCTATGAAATACATAAAATTCAGAAGCAAGAGAGTATATCTGGAAGGCACATTCGCTGACAGTCCGGTGTTCTGTATAAAATGTTGAATTATGGGGTGCAATGGAAACATTAAAATAATTTCTACTACTGTCCAGACATTAACACTTGCAACTCCACCTTATCTTAAAATTATTTTCTTTGGTCACAGTTTAGTCCAGCTCTTTCTACTGTATATTTCATTTAAAATATTGCACAACTGAGAAGGTTGTATGGTTATCATGTCCTGTTTGCTGCACTCTGGCTCAACTCCAGCCTCTCCAAGAGCAGTCAGGCCTGGCAAGCTCTGCAGGACCTTCTCAGTAGGGGAGGAGGGCTGCAAGGCAGCTAAGAGAGCATTGACATGCCTGCAGGGAGCCTGCAGCAGGTATACATACTGGAAGACTTATGAGAGGAGGAGAAGGCTGTTCAGCAATGGCCCAGAAGCATACTGAATTAAAGTGGTCATTGAACCATAGCCTCCATGAGAGCATGATTTCTGTAATAAGAATAGCTGTAGGGGTCAGAGCAAAGGCTTGTGTGTGATTCTGTGTGGTTATATGGCTCCTCAGACCAATAACACAACGAAGAAGGTGCCAACAGTGAAACCACACAGACCTTTCCAAGGGTACTCCTGTACCTCCTGCCAGGGCTCCAGGCAAACAGCCAAGCTGCTGAGCAGGCCCAGGCCTGAGCTTAAGCTAGAAGAGCAGGGCAAAAGAAACTGCTGGATGTGACAGATACCAACGTGAGAAGTGACAGAATTCACAGATGGTGCCATAAGGAACAGCTGGATTTCACAGCCAGTTACACGAGGAACAGCCAAACTTCACAGCAAACTGAGGGGGAGTACCGGGGACCTTTTGGGGAGCAGAATTTTGCCAGGCCAGCAGTTGCTTGCTAGTAATATTAGTAACACCATGTAAACCTGAACTCCCCTTGGCAACAGTATCAGAAATACTGATTTGGGTACCCATGTGGCAAAACCAATGAGGAGAAAGTAATTACGAGTGGGTTGTTGGAAGAAGACTGAATTAGAAAAGAAAGGTACAAGGAAGTGAAATGGAGGGTCAGAAAACTGGAAAAGCTGTATCAAGGTATGTAAATGATATGATCACTGCTGTCTGGGAATATATGCTGGGTGGCTCTGCACTTGAACACTGCAGCCTCAAACAGGACAAACCAAACCTGTTGTTCTGAGTGTTCCACGTGCTGTGAAACCTGCCTCTGTGGTCAGGATGGATGGAATGGGAGCTTTCCCTGGCTGGCAGGGTGTATCAAGCACCTTGGCACCACTGTGTCAGTCCCCATGCCATACCTCGGTGAGCATCTACCCACATCTTAATGCTTCCGAGAACACTGTCCCAGCTTCTCAACCTTCTGGTTTAAGGACTTTCTGAGTAAGAAGTTGCATCTATGTATTTAACAGCACTCGGGGATTTTTCTTCCATGAATTTGTTTGATGATGTCTCAAGTCACATAAAACATCAGCAGATGCAATGTCCTGTGACAAAAAATACCAGGAACTGAATCACAAGATCTACAAAAGCATCCTAAACCTCTAAGCAAGCAAGGTGAAACCCGCATGAGTGCTGATGAGTGCAATGCATTATCCATATAGCAGACAGTCTGATAGAATAGTTTGTTCTTCTGAAGTGTACAAATGCCAAGCCTACTTAAGAAACGTATTACCAGATTCCATGTATCTGCTGGGATCGTCAGCCCCGTAGTGGTGGAAATATAAATTCGCCTTATCTCCACCTCTGCTAAACTCTTCTTCCACAGAAAAATGGATATAACATTTTAAAAATTATTCCCTCTAAAAATAGTTACAAATATTTATCACAGACTGGTGAAATGGCCCAGCTGTACAGTCCAGCCTGCAAAAATAAATTCTGATATGGCTTGAAGGATCTTCAACAGTAAGTGAAAATACAAGTATGATATTTAGAAACCAAGAATTCTAGTATTCTGAACAATATGGACTAACTTCAGGTTTTAGAAATTGCAAATTGCTAGGCATCCAGCTAAGGCCTGAAAACGTGCATAGTCTGGGCAACTGGAATAGACACGAGAAAAAGAGGTTGGCTGTCCTTGTTTTTACAAATGTTAAGACTAGGGTGACCATATTCTCTACTAAGCATCAAAAGACAACTTGAAATTCCCTTGTTAGTTTTCCTCCCTAGCCCCCACATCATCTCCCAGTCAATTAATGACATCACCAATGACATTACGAGCTTCACGTGCAATAACCCAGCCACTTGCAGGTCCAACAAATTTGCACAGAGTACTGTGGGTCAGTGCAAGGATGAAAACAGGCAAATGTCATGAAGGAATCGGAGAACTCAAGCAATCATTCAAACATTTTGATACAATGTCATTAAGATCCGTGATTTCCATTTTCCATTAATCATGCCAATCAACAAGATGTGAGAGTCAGTGTTCTCCCTCTAAACTCACCATGAATTTCACATTTCATTCACTGAGTATTGTCACTATTCATCTCCATGGAAACAGTTGTGATGGGAAAAACTCACTGGTATATTGTATCACCGGCTGATTCAGACAAGATGATTCTAATTAAAGATGACCCTTTCTAAATATACACACAGCCTGCAAAACAGCAATACTCATAAAATATTTTTTAAATGGTCTTAAAATATAGGCAGATTTTTATTAAAAATATTAAGACAGTCTCACGGACCGATGCAGATTTACAGTAGAGAGTACATTGATCAAAACCCCTCCTTTACTTAAACCAAAACAGTTCAAAAATCCTTGCTGACTCAATGTCTATTATATATATTTTCAAATGACAGCTGGCGAGTAATACCAATTAACCACTGCAAACTTGCAAATAACTATATATACCACATAAACTTTCCACATACAATAAGACTCCTACATTTTTTCCAATGCTTGCAGACGTCCCATGACATTTACTGCTAATAAAAATTGCAAATATACAGTAGAAACACACTTACAAACAGGAAATAGGCCCTATGTGTCCCTCTGTGTAATTACAAGAGAGTGCTGCCATGAAGTGCCCTCCATACAGCCATCCTAGCTTTTCTCTTAAGATATTTTCACAGCTAGCTGACTCTTCTTTAAGCCATTCACTTGTCTCTTCCTGGGATATACATACACATTCATAAACCTCACCAAATATGAAAGGGCATGAACTAAACCCAGAAATCCACTATGGAATTCTCCTATCACAGTATTTGATTTTCAGTCTAAGTAGTCACTCTACGTATTAAGGGTTTACTTAAGGATGAAAGGTATTCCAGAATTTGAGGCTGACAACCAATTCCCAAATAGCTCCATACGCATTCAGCTCCTTTGTTTCCACGTTAATTAGGATAAATTTAAAAAATATAAACTACATACTTGATTTTTTTCTTTAATGAATATGAACATTAACGTAGAGCAAAAAAGGAATCTTTACTTAAACTGAAAACAACATCAAAGTTACATGACATTTCGAGGTCCAAAAAGTACTGTATAAAAGTTGGGAGACCGGGACGGTGTCATACACAAAGAACCTGTATCAGTGTGTCCTATTTCTTGGATGCAGCAGGACTTTGATAGAGTATCTTCAAACACAAGCCGTTATCTCCTCTGGAAAGGGCTTCTTAACCTCAGGCAGAGCCACTCTACCGCAGCCGTACTCTTCCCAGGTCCGGTGCTAGCTTGGACTCCCCCCTTCTGCCACCTTCTGCACCACACTTCACTGCACAACGTTAACAGACTCTAAGAAAGCCAAGTATTTAAGATTAATGCATTCATAGTACCAAAATCAAAAGCCAGAAAAACTTCTTTACTTTGAGGGTGACAGAGCACTGGAACAGGCCGCCCAGGGGGGTTGTGGAGTCTCCTTCTCTGGAGATATTCAAAGCCCACCTGGACGAAGTCCTGTGTAACATGCTCTAGGAGAACCTGCTTTAGCAGGGGGGTTGGACTAGATGATCTCCCAAGGTCCCTTGAATCCATGCCATTCTGTGATTCTGTGCTATTAAAATTCACTTATGGGTTTCATATTAATAAAGATGATACCAGAGCATGTAGTAATTGTTGCCAAATTTATAGTATTTGGAATCCAACGTATTAGTATGACGCAAGACACTAAGTTCTCATACATACAGTAGTAACACAATACAAATCAAGTGTAAATGTAAGCACGTTGTTCAAGTAATAAACATGCTTCAAGTTTGACAACCACAAGAAAAGACTAGTGGGAGGAAAGATCTTTCCTCCTGCTACCATCTCAAAAGGGATTTAAACTTTTTCTGCATGACTTACTGTCTTCTACATTCAAAATTTTTAATTCCACCAACTCAAAGGGTTTTTTTTTTAATCAGCTCAAAAGTATGCACTCTTTACAAATAATGTCGTGTACATACTTATGCAAAATAAAAAAAAACCCTTCTAACTTAAGGAAAATTCAAAGCAATTACCGATGACTATTTTGTTGCAATGCCAGCATAAACATGCCCCTTTTAGATCCTTCTTAAAAACTATGCATAGGTTATCTATGCAAAATGTGTCCAAACTATTAAGAAGATATCATAGTTACTGAAAAGAAAACTAATAAACCTGGATATGAAAAAACAAAACAGAGTAACTGGCATCTCAGGTGCTTCCCAACTACTGCAAAACAAGAGACGAGATATATTCAGGAAGACAGAAAATTCATAAGCGCAGAAAGGAAATACTTCAATATGCAATATGATGGAAGTGTGGAAGCTATCACAGAAAGGCACCACTAATCAAAAAGAAAAGCAATTTTAAATTAGTTGTTTTTTCTTGCAACACCCAGTTAATACACAGGTCTCACAATTAACAGAAGTAATTTTGGAAGACGTTTGATATTGGCCATTTCAAAATACATGCTAATGACCTACAAAAAGACCAAGTCTGTGAAGAACTGAGGAAGTAAACAACCTTCCTGTTCTGGAACGCTTCTGCTGATTTCTCAGATGTAAGATTTGATAAAATATGACAATTCTATGCTACTATTTAATATTAAATTGTGTCCAACTGACAGTAGCTTTGCATCACTAAATTAGCTCTTTTAATTCTGACATCTAATACATGACTTTTTGACATTAATACATTGAATTTTCTAATAAATATTTTATTATTTGTTTCTCTAAGCCTTTTACATATAGTGTTATGAAGCACCCAGCAGGGAAGTTTATTCCAGAAGTATGCAAGCTTTCTACAACCTATATATCTTTTTATTCTCCATATTTCTAACTTTTCTAACATTAAACATGATGCGCATTTACTATGCACTACAATTTAACATGAATGCATAATTCAAAAGAGCCTGTTTTGTTATAAACAGTTCTTAAGATTATTTCATTTCATAAAAAAGATGAGCACATTAAAGAAAAAAAAATAAAAAAAGAACAACAGTGTGCAGAAAGCTGTTTATGACTTTGCTATCCTACCAGAAGTCATCTATTTTGGGATGCTTGTGGAAATGCATCGTATTTCTAAAAAAACTGCATAAAACCACTAAACAAATAAGAGACACCTTTCACTTGAGAGGAAGGATGAATTCATATAAAAAGTAAAGAACCTTTGCTTTACAACCCTAACGCTTATTTTCCCAAGTAGCTTAAGCATTTTGATAGTGTTCTGGTTTTGGCTGGGATAGAGTTAATTTTCTTCATAGAAGCTAGCACAGTGCTGTGTTTTGGATTTAGTACTAGAAGAATGTTGATAACACACTGATGTTTTTAGTTGTTGCCAAGTAGTGCTCAG
>BOSO01014971.1:0-16229 GCA_018403395.1 Gorsachius goisagi | reverse complement strand
TGGCCTTGTTGAACCTCATGAGGTTCCCACAGGCCCACCTCTCCAGCCTGTCCAGGTCTCTCTGGATGCCATCCCGTCCTTCTGGTGTGTCAACCGCACCACTCAGTTTGGTGTCATCCGCAAACTTGCTGAGGGTGCACTCGATCTCGCTGTCTAAGTCATTGATGAAAACGTTAAACAGCACCAACAACAGTGAGGACCGATGAGGTGTACAGCTGTGTCTTCGTATCCGATCTGTTGTCAGTGTTGATCTGTGCAACAGATTTGCCAAAAAAACCCCCAGATTTGCAAATGCACGGCCCAGCGGCGCGCAGGACCAGTGCCCAGTGTTGCCGTGCTCCTCTTCCTCATCCACCCTTGTCACTGCAGCACCTTCCGCAGCTCCGCGTTCCTCTCTAGCAACAGCCGCTGAGCGCACAGTTGTCTTAGAAGTGATTGAGCACAAACAAACTGTGTGCTCATGAGTTTTTGAGGCTGGTTTTTGGTTTTGTTTTTTTTTGCCCTAACCCCAATAGCAGGCATGAGTGTTGCTCCAAAATACCAGCTGGCAAGGTGTGAGATGCTGTCTGGCAGCCGAGTGCTCCCGCTCGTGCACGGGCTGCATCGGCGGTGTGAAGCGTGAGAAAACCCTGCATAAAACTCCGTCAATCTTGGAAGCACTCTGTTTATATTCTCTTCATGTTGTCTCATTAGTGCAGAAACTTGCTTCCACATGAACGTTACCACCAAAATAATTGCCTAATATAATTAAAGCTCCTGGCTCTTTCAATTTGATGGGTGATAAAAAAAAAAAAAAAAGGCCTCGTGTCTTCATGAATTAAAAGCTTGCGTGGTTGCACAGTCTCACTGAATCTGTCTCCTCACTCCCTTCAGAAACACCGCGGTGGTGGTCCACAAGGCTTTGGATGCACGTCAACGAAGCGTTGGCCCCCGGCGGCACATTCTGCAGGCTTTGTAACTGCTGTGCCGGCCCTGATGTTTTATGCAGCCCAGGTCCAGAAGAAACTTTGTAAGAGAGGTCTAAAGAATTTAGATGGAGTGACTGACCTCGACCACGGTCGCTCTGAAGTTATTGACAGCTCGTTCCCGTGAACGCTGCCCTGCAGATTTACTAAATATTTTCTTTCTTCCAGAAAGTCAATGGGCTGTTACAAAATGTACTCAGCGTTCCACTGTTTGCAGTAATTTTGCCGTGATATTCCCAGTGAAATATTACTGTTTATGTCTGTGTAATAAGAATGGAAAGAAAATACACTTTCCTTAACAAGACATGGATGCAAATCCTATTTAGGATGGGTTTCATGTTTGCAGCATGGGGAGGTTTGGCTCTGATGAAAGTCATGTGTGTAGTTAGTTGTTTTACGCACTGCGAGTCTCAGATGACTGGAATTATGTTCTTCCAATTTAACAAGGTTATCCAGTTAACGAGTGGAGAGATGAGTCAGAGCACAACCCTAGATCCTGGCTCTCGTGAATTTAACACGTCAGGAAAGTCTGAATCTGCCCCTTCCACTCTGAAAAGACAATCCTTACTGAACAGTACATGCAATTAAACTTTTGTGTTCTCTTCAAATTTTGGATATTGGAATCAGAGCAAACAAACCTTATGAGTGTGACACCGGGCCGTTCATTTGAGACGCTGTTGAATTTAGATCTAATTTTTACTGCTCTAAGAAAAGAAGATGCCGAGAGGGTGTAGATTATACTTCAGAGTCAGGCAGGGTTTTTTTACTGCACAGTAATGGAAAGGTGCCTGAGGGAGCCTGGCAGTCACTGAAATCTGATTCAGTGGTCGTCTTAATTAGTCACTAAAGGTGCGCATTGTCTGTGCCAAAGGAAGGGGCCTCGCTTCAGCGATCAGGGTGAACCTGGGTAACCTCTACGGGAGGTCACCCGTACTCCTGGCGATTACAGTGTGCCATGTCTCTGCACACAGGCAATGGGACAAGCTGCTAAATCAGCAAGGACGGTTGTCATCGCGGGTATTCCAGATGGCCTTCTGCACGATGATGTCATGACTGACATCCTGATGATTCATTTCCAAATGTCGAAGAATAATGGGGGAGACGTGGAAGAAGTAATGTATCCGACAATGAAAAAAGGAGTTGCATATGTAACTTTTGAAGATCAAGAAGGTATTTAGATTAATATACCAACTACAGCCGTCCCCCAAAGAATTGGCCCTAGAATGTTAACCCTAAACAAAATTATTTAAAATTGCTTACCGGTACTAGGATTTTACAGAAACTTAACGCCTCTCTTTTAGTCAGTCAAAGTTGTAGGATTTTACTTCTGTTCAGTGAAGACGTGACTCTGAACAGGCTTTGCACAAAGCGTTTGTTTGGTTTGGTTTTAGGAATAAATTTATACTGTGCATAACAGACATGATTTTTGTTGTCAGGCCTTTGAGGAATAAATCTCTGCCAATTAATGTTCTAAGAAGACAGGCTTCTGCCTCTCTCTGAGCAATTTTGGCTAATACATAAAATATTAGGCAAGAGTATTGAATCGCCCGCATGTATGTACGGGAAATTGTTAGGGAAATCACCAAGAATAAAAAGACCCGTGAAGTGTTCTGCCATCAGACTGGCAATGACGCATTATCTTTCTGCACAGCGAGTGAACCTGGCTTTCTCTTTAGTTGTAGAGAGTGTTCTAAAGAAGGACGAACATCGACTGGAAGACAGGAGGTTGTCTGGATACTATCCGCTGAAAGTAACCCGTTACTGTGAAAACGTAAGCTCATTCATAATTTATCTAGTTGTGCTTCCATTGCTGCGTAAACCGTTACTTAACTTCTCCAATTCAACGTTCTAGGTCTTCAGCTCTGTCACATCTGTCCTCAATATGTCTGTTTTCAAAGATCAGTTTGTTTTAGAAGATCTGATACAAGAATTTAAAAAGAAGAGCACAGCTTTGAGCTTTGGTCCTTTGCAGTCCAATGGGCAGATTACTGTCCAAGGGTCATTTCCAGCAATGAAATTGCTAAGAGACTTTCTCTTACTAAAAGCAAAATCCCTTTCAGAGAAGGACGAAAGAGAACAAAGTAAGTCCCATCAGAGGCCGAGGAGGAGGCTACAGCAACACAGACTTACCCCGGAGACGAGAAATTCTGTTCATGCTGCAGATGTGGAAAAACAAGTGGTCGTTCTTGACACAGATACGTATCGCTACATGAAGCACTTTTTTCCCAGGACATTCCCAGTAAATGGTGATGTTGTAATTTCTGACATCACTGATGGCGATATAACTACAGTATCTATTGAGAATGCTGGAGGTAGGTCTGATGCTGGACAGGTATTAAGAGTCAAAGAGAAAATTGAAAATCAGTCTATAAAGCTCCATCACGCTTTACGTAAAGAAAGGATCTATTTTGAAGAGCACGTCAGAGGTGGAAAGTGGAGATACAAACGGGTGTGTGCAAGTCTACAAGCCCGTTACCCTCGTGTTTTGATCATTCTTTATGATACTTACATTGATGTTATAGGAAATTCTTCTGAGATTTTTGAATTTACAAAGGAGGTGAGCAATAAGTTTCGGAACCTGTTTCAAAGCAGGTAGAAAGTTCATGGTTTTTACACGTTGTGCTGCTCATACAGACCGCACTGGTGCAACCTGTGCACCTCTGTGTCACTGCGGATCTGTCACATGCCTCCTGCTCACACTCTGCACATGAGGGTGGATAAACCCATTCCCCCAAATACCAAATTAGCTTCAGAACAGGAACCAAATAATCTCTGTCTGTTAGGCTTAATCTCTGAAGTTAGGCTTCCTCTGTCCAGGTACAGCCGCCTTTTGCCTTTTGTTAGCTGCATTCTGGGCACGTGCACTCTCATTCTGTCTTGCTGTCAGGGAGCATATGATGAGAAAAGAGAACTTTTTTAAAGCATTCTCATTAGCATAACAAGTCAGACTGACAAAGCTGGGCGAGCCAACCTGATAAAAAATACTGCATCGACGTTTCTTTGTGCAAGGAGATGACCACTGAAAATGGGAATGGTGGCTTTTTTCTGTTGCCTTTATCTGCAGAAGGAAGTCCTTGTCACTGAGGTGCGTGAAGAAGGTAGAGCTTTGACCCTTGAGGGGATGGAATGCTTACTACATTTACAGGCTTACTAAATTTACATGTCTTGAGAAAGACCTTAGAAGTCATTGGAAGTTTTTGACAGTAGAAAATAAGCGAGTTTGTTTTCATAGGAGCACTTTGTTTTTTTCTTTCAGCTGTAATGGCATAGAATCATAGAACGGTTTGGGTTGGAAGGGACCCCTAGAGGTCCTCTAGTCCAGCCCCCCTGCAGTGAACAGGGACACCGCTAACTAGATCAGGTTGCATCTGCAGCATCCCTTGACAGCCTGTTACTTAGACATGAAAGTATATCCAAAGTTTTGATGTGAAAATCTCAGGGCATTTAGACTTTGGAATCAGATTCTGTTTATGCAAATCCATTTCTGTATCCATTACAAGGGTCCAAATGCCCATCCTAATTTAGGCTTTTTGTAAAACCAATTCAGAAAATAACTTTTATTTTGTGCTATCAGTGTGTCCAGAATACTTTGTCAAAACTTATAGAGCAGCGGCTCTTTTGTCTTACGTGCAGGAAAAGTTTTAAGTTTTTATGCCATTAAATAAATTAGTTATACAAAATATCGTGTCCATGTTCTTTTAACCAACCCCCAGACTGTTGGTTGGAAGCCCAAACCTAAAGCCTAAGAAATGCTTTCAGCATTTTCTTGTCATGACTGATGATCCATTGCGATTATGCCAACGAAAGATAAAGTTGTTAAACTAGTGCCAATGCTGTGTATAAAATACACCGTCAGGGTGGGAAGGTGGTGAGCTGAAGTGCTTTGCTGAGTTGGAACGGGGCGAGGGGAGTGGTATGTAAAGGTTTCATCTCTTCCAAGTTCCCCTGTAGCCAGTAGGTTCACCAAGGAGGTTGGAGATGGGGCTGGACAGGGGTCCCCAGAGTCAGGCCCTGGAAGAGCCCCTCTTCTGCTCCCCAGGAGTGCAGGCAGCCCTCCAGCACCGGGCTGCTTTGGGTGCTCCCCAGAGAGCTTCAGCAAAGACGGGAAGGTTTTCAACCTTGCAAAAGCGAAAATCCGCTATGAAGGATAATCCTTTAATGAAATTAGTGCTCTTTGCTAGCGTCCGGATTGGTCTTCCCTTCTTTTCTCTGGAAAGCCTCAGCTTTTCCTGATTCACAACATTAGTAGTGCCTATACACTTCAATAAATGTTTAGGGCTAGGCTGGTAAACCAGTGGCACTGGTGGCAGTTTGAATCCTGACTGGTTACTACTGGCCGAGCGTCGCTTTTTGAGTCCAGTGTGACAACGGAACAGTTTGCAGCCCTGGTTACGAGTGCCGTTCAGGTCTCGTTGCCCGGCAAGCAAGTCATTTTTACTGAAGAATTTTGAGTCAAAACCTGAAAACCTTGAAAACATCACAGCTGAATAAAATCCTGTTGTTGAATCCTGGTGTTCAGTCGTGACAGCTCCTCTTCAGAGTCACTCGTCAGACGCCCCTTTGCCACCACGTCCTTGGCGGTGCTCGGCTGCCGAGTGCTGGGGCCGTTTCTCGCCCACCAGCCAGCATGGTCTCATTGTTTCCCGGTGTTCTCCCATCTGCTGTCTCTGCTCTCACACCGAGGATGTCATTTCTTTAGACAAAAGGAGCTTTGCCTTGGTGGTTTTGTATTTATGGGTTGCCTAGTAAATAGGGATCTGGATCCGGGGTAGATGAGTAAAGAGGAGCTATCGTTACGCTCCAGGCTTTCTGGGGCTCGTTTTTTGGGTCAGGTTTGCAGCAGCATTGGCCAGGAACATCCCACCTTCGTCACCTTTGATGGTTCCTTGTAGCTATTTGCGAGGGCAGGGCAGCGCAGGGTCCTTACCAGTGGTAGCAGGGAGGCTGTGGCATGTACGCCTGCGACTGACTGAGCCCCACGGAGGAACCTGCTTTCTGTAGCAGGAAAAAAAAGCCGTGATCCACTGGGATAGACCAGGGCTTGCTGTAAGATATAAAGAGCATTTCAGGAGAATAACATCATAAGTGAAACACGTATTTGTTCCTTCCTTCACGATGCAGATACCATGGAAAACAATAGATGTTTAGCAAAATCAGAAAGTACGGGTTTTTTCATTACCGTGAATACTTAAAAAAATGCAACAAAACAAATCGGTATTAGGTCTGGTAAGAGACTTGCCAGCTCTCATTCTCCCAGTTATTTTTATGGCAAGGAAAGCACTGCTGTTTCTATTAAACTCTGAATTTTTACGTAAGGCACAGCTCCTACTGACAAAGCTTAAAAAATAAAAAAAAGGTCACAAAGAGCAGCAGAATCTGAGCCCAGTTCATGGCTGCACCCCACTACGGTCAGTGGGGTAAACACCGTATTCTGTCACCTGAAAACCTGAGGATCCGAGAGGCAGTTCAACGTCCCTTAGCAGGAAAACGTGATACAGTTTGGAGGCAAAAGCAATCTCCTTGTTGGCCGGAGGGGATGGGGGAGGTGGACGGAGGAAGAATGATTTGCTGGAGTCCTTTTGCTGTCATGGGCACAAAGCTCTGCTCTGGCCTGGCAAAGGGAGGACAAAGCCACCTTGACTCCCCATTGTACCTGTGCATCTGATTATGCCATGTCAAAGATGCGTTCAATTCCTGCAGGAAGGAGGTTGTTCCATTAGGAAAAAAAAAAAAAACAAAACAAAACCTTTCCTGCAGGTTTAATCGTTGTCATCGAAACTGCCTCTGCCACCTTTGAGTTGCATTGAAACTTTCTCTGTGCATTTGTCAAAAAAGCACCGACTACAAAAGACCTGTCACGCCTCCCGCAAGATTGCAATGCTGGAGTGACATTTTCTTAAGGAAGAAGTACTCGCTGCTTTTGGGAGCCATGTGTCTTACTTAAAAAAAAAAAAAAAAAAAAGCGTGTAGGAATAATAAATTGCGTTGCTAGCAAATAACTCATTCTTTAAGACAACTTTTAGGCTTGCATCTTCATCCGGCCACACTGGAAACACTGAAGCATAAAACCCAGATGAAAACAGACCGTAGTCATCAGCCGAGGGCTCGGGGTGGTCGGTGAGTCAGTACCTGCAGCCCGCTGGGGTCGGATGGGGACATGCTCCCACCAGGAGAGAGGAGATGAATTTAGCAGCCTGTGTATCCGGAGGAGCTGAGGCTCTGGCTTGGCTCCGGTTTGGCTTTCAGGAGGCTCCCATAAACAAACGCACACGTTCCTGTTTTGTTGCACATCTTGTGCGAGAGAAAAGCAGCTGGAGAGCAGGGCCCAGCGTACGCTGGGGAAATTCCTTCTCCGTTGCACAACGTTTCTGCGGCGACTTCTTCCCTCGCATTGAGCGTGGCTGGTGGGTGTTTACGGGATAACGTGGCTTCCATCCAGTTTAACTCAAAATAACTCATTTCTTGTCCTTCGGGCTTCTAGCCTTCAATCTGCCGCAGTTCCCGATGAAGGGGCTTTTTCCACCCCTCTCTTTTAAACTAAGAGCATCGTGAAATCACATGTAGGTACTTCACCTACCGTTAGAGGATGGCAGTCTTCCCTGGTTTCTGCAGCAGCCTGCCTGAAGATAACCAGAGAGCTTGGCTAAGAGAAAAAAAAATAATTAATCATTAATTTCAATTGCGATTTAAAAAACCAAAACAACAGAAAAAATGGAGTCAAAACTGCACAACGATCCCGGGTTGACAGAGCCTGGTCTGGCTGTACTTGCTTTTCCCTTAGCTATAGAGAGTTGCAGAACATCTGCTGGAAAACAAGTCCCTTTTTTTCTGCTTCGCCTAACACAGCCTTTCTTTGTCTCCTGACACCCATTAACGACCTTTAAAGAAATCTCCTAAAAGTAACTCACTTAAGAAAAAATACTACCTCTAAAGGCAGCGGCTGCCGCTGCTGGAGCGTTGCCTTAAAGCCGTTTTTCGGGTGGATTTCCCCACTCGTTACCTCTATTACCTCTGTAATAGGAGCAGTACGGATCAGGACCGGTGACTCAGTTCACGTCACCAAAAAAAAAAATCCTGGAAAAACAAAGTTGTGTTATCTTTGTACAGGTGAAATCATGTCACACTCCTTAAATTTCTGACACGGTGGAGGGGGAGACGCCTCGCGTGCGGAGGGCGGGGTGTACAGATGGCGGCGCATCCGCTTGCGCCCAATCGCGCCGAAGAAGGGTGGATTTTCTCCAAGGCAGGAGCTGTGGCTGACAGTCACAACTCATCCCCGATCCAGCGATAGGCGGCTGGCTGCATATGGAGCTGCACGCCCTATTCCCTTGCCGTGCTCCAGGAACAGCTTGATATTTCCTGGCGAGCTCAAGGGTACCAGCATGCCGGGATGCTCCATATCGGGTCAGGTCGTGACTAAGAGCTCCTGATGCCATCTGCTCCTGGGGCTGGACATGAGGAGATGGGCAAGGGCCACCTCCCCCAGCCAGTTGCACCCACTTGGACTTTGTCCCATCTGATTTCTCCTGCCATAAACCCGGGGAGCACAAGAGGGAGCCAGATGCTTTGGAGCTGAAATCCCAAAGTCTCCGCTGGGGTCCTGCTTTGGCTGGACGCGGCAGAATGAGGAGAATGTCCTGCCCTGTCCCTTAGCTGGTGGAAGAGGAGCTCAGGCCACGTTTGCCTGGAGCAGATGTTGGGAATGGTCCCTTCCAGTCTTTCATCACTCATGAGGTGCTTTTACATCACCTTCTTTCAAGGTTATATAAAAACGAGTAGGGAAATCGAGCACTTGCTGACTTCACACCGAACTTACGGATGGCCAAGCTGACCACAAGCCCGAGCGCTGCTGTAGTCATTGCTTCAGAGCCCTGAACCAGGCGAGCACGGCATGGCCATGTGCAGGGCAGATCACCTCGGTGTGCACGTGAGCGGTGGGGGATGCCCACCCCGTTAGCACTACCTTGAGACAGGAGGGAGTCACCAGAAGGAAGAGCAGGCAAAAGCCAGTGGTTCTGCTCTCTGGGGGTGATGTTCCCCGCTAACCCTCATCCTTCGGAGGCGAGGACCTGCCGCGGAAAGCGGCGCTTGGATCCCAGCTTACCTGCACTGCTCTCGGGCTCCTGGTCTCCTCCAGGTCCCACCAAGTACAAGGGCTTCAGAGGAGAGACACTACCAGCTCAAGGTCATGGAGGCCAATGGCTGCATCCAGGAATTTAACCCTTCCTGCACATAAGAATAACCCACCCCATCTCCTCTTTGACATAGCTGGCATGGGGGTCAGCGGGCAGTGCTGGCATGTATAGAATCATAGAATCACTTTGGTTGGAAAAGCCCTTTAAGATCATCGAGTCCAACCTTTAACCCAACCCTGCCATCCCACCACTAACCCCTGTCCCTCAGCACCTCATCCATCCTTCTTTTAAATACCTCCAGGGATGAAGACTCAACCACCTTCCTGGGCAGCCCATTCCAGAGCCTGACAGCCCTTTGGGTGACTTTTGGTTAAGACACACTTTAAAAAAAAACCCAAACCAACCCCAAAAAACAACACCCCACCTCCCCCGACTCTTCCATTTCAGCATGGATTCTGACAAGTCTTTCCTAATGTTATAATGAAAGCAAAACCTCTTTTTAGTGTTGCAAATAGACATGCCCTGCCTGGCCTGCACATGGGGACTTAATTTGGAGAAACTCACCATTTTTACCATCGCCTGGGTGCTTCTGTTTATTAGCAGATAGTTCTTGTGCCGATACAGCCAGATCTTAACAACTGGAACGTTTTAATGCACACAGTAAACACCACTGAGAGCGCTTTCCCCCCCCCCCCCCCCCTTTAAGTTATATGAACGCTTCCCCCATGAGTTAAGGGATTTGGCATTTCTCTCAGGCATACTTTACATTTTCCAAACTTTCTGAATAACACATTGAGAGACTTAAGCATCTGCACTGCCAAACCGAATGAGAGCAGCAGTGATTTTGCAGGCTCATTAATGCCTAGCACTGACAGGCCTGGAGGGGCTGCGATTTTATTTACATCGGGTAGAGACGGGCCTTTGGGGGAGTGCGGTGGTGTTTACATAGAGAAGAGATGTTCCTGCAGGAGTGGGGGCTCATTTAGATGCGAAAGGGACAGGAGCTGGGAGCAGAGCCTTACACAGATACGGTTTTTACCTGCGCTTGCAAAACCACGCTTAAAACCACGGTTGTAAATGCTGTTCTTGGTAGCAGCTGGTGTATTTTTCCCCCACGTGGAGCTGTTAAGAATTGAGCTGCATCAGCTACCCCACCACTAGCAGAGCCCCCGAGAGCAGCCGAAGGTGAATTAGCTACAGAGGGAAGAAACGGAAAAGAGAACTTGAAGGTGGGAAGATTAAGAAAACCCACAAAATAGCAGTATTTATAACAACTGCAGTTATCAACCCTCCCCCCCTCAAACTCTCCTGGCGTCAAAACCAAAATAACTGTATTTATCTAGCTGTTGGCTCGATGCTATTTGCAGAGCCGTCCCCCCCCCTGCTCCCCCATCGCTGCTCCCCATCGCCCCCGACCAACGCACCGAGGCTGCCCCGCCGCGCCGCAGCCTGCCCGCGCCGCCCGCCTCCCCGCTCCGCAGCCAACGAGGGCTGGCCTTCGCCACCCCAGAGTCATCCTCCCAGCCTCCAAGAGAGCTGGTGATTAATTGAAGCCAGCTGCTTGGCTCCCTCTCCCTTCTTCCCACACCACTTTGCATTCCTATTGAAGCACATGCGCCGCCCCGAGAGCTCTGCTTGCCGTGCTGCGGCCGTGATGCTGCAGAAACAAGGCCAGCTTCCACGCCACCCCCCTCTCTTGGCAGGCTGTGGCTTTTTGGGTACCAGGCATTCGCAGCGTGCAATGTCATCGGCCGCAGAAGGTATTTAACGTCGTGCTGATTTGGGGCCTGGGTTACGTTTTTAGCTTTTTGTGTTATGTTCTCTGGGTTTTTTTTTTAATGTGGGTAACCTTGAAGAGCCTCCAGACTTGCAGCACTGCCGTAGGAATCACATAGTGAATACCTAATCACATAAGAGATCCTCAAAAATGCTCTTTATCTTCCCAGAACTTAGAGGCCCAGCAGTAAATCAGTTGCCTGAGCTAACGATGCAGTTGCTGGGGCTAGCCAGCCTCCTCTGAAGGGTAATTTATCCCTCTTTGGAACAGTTCTCTCTACAGATAGCATCCACAGCCCTCCTTACTGTGCAGGGTTTGGAGATGAACAGCCCAGGGGACAAACCTTCGATAGCTCTGGATTCTTGCCGCTTATTTTTAGCTAATTCTTTTGCCTCTACTTCTTTCTTGTCCAGTTGGGGATGCAGAGGGAGGCACCGAAGGGCTGGCGGTGCCTCTCCTGCAAGGACCCGTGCTCGCCACATCCATCCAGCATCACCCAGGTCAGCCTGCAAATCTCCCCTTGCCTTTCCAGTTCCCACACAGCATGTTTGCTGGGATGGTGGGCTGGTTAACGCGTCTGCTTGCTTAGCGTTCCCCCAGGGCTCCCAGTACTTCGACATAAAGCAAAACCCTTGCATGTCTAGCAGATCCCTTTCAGCTCTTGGACAACTATCCCAGGTGTACGACCATAGGTGAGGCATGATTTAGTTTCCGGAGTGTTTCGGGTGCCTGGAGCCTGCAGTTGGCCTGGTATCTGCTATAGAACTTCACGGTCAGGTGTTGGTGGTCCTGACCTGTTCTGCTCAGCGATGAATACTGCGTGCTGAGAGTGCCACCGAGCCAAAACGTTAAAAATGAGCAAGGCAGAGGCCTTGCAAGTGAGCTCCTCTGGGTCTGCTGGGCACCTCGGCCTGAGCCGATCAACTCTTGAGTTCTTCTCTTCACGTCAGCTGACATTTAAGCTGCTGCTTCTGCATGGACCAGTCCCAAGGTGCATCCATCACCACTCCCCAGCTTTGCACAAATGCAAACAGAAGTAAATAAATACCTGGGTGACAGCACTAAAGAGTTAAAAAAGCTCTGCGTTCTTCCCCAGGGGAGAGCCTATTGCAACTTGTAAACACTTGCTGTGGGTTTCCAGGTGGTAATTAAAACAGCTTCCCCCCCCCCAAGTCTCTATTACATGGAGAGGCTGACAATTTCCTGGCGAAAACGGCTGTGTTTCCACTAATGAGCCTCCAGATCGGCAAAACCCGATGCTGGCGCGCAGTTGTAACGCAGCTCTGGCACGTGAGACCCCCAGACCCTTCGATAATTCTTTCTGGTGGTTCTCCGAGGGGTTTTGTTTCTCCTACTCTTGCTACGCCGACGTGCAAAAGTCTGCTCATCATGCTGTGAAGTTTTTCCTTTGAAATATTTACTGTGGGCTGTTGCTGATTCAATCGGGTAGCGGTGACACATGGAATGGGCTCTGGCAGGAGCGGGCAAACTGGGGCGAATTAAAGCAGGGGAGGGAGAAGCACAAGGGCAGTGTGTTTCTGAGTTCCTGGAAGAAACACATTTTTATATCATACCGTTCAATGAAATGTATATTTTTTTTCCCAGGATGGGTTAATTTTTGCAGGGCTGGAGCGGGCGTGGGAGTTTGGGAAATGATTTCATTCCCTGCGTGTGGCACACTCACAGTTTCACAAATTACTTTGCAAATAACTGGCGTTCCTTAATCGGGAAGCTGGGCAAAATAAAGCAGAATTGTCAAATATTGCTGCTAAGCGGCCTTTGCAGATTCTTCAAAACCGTACGAGGCTGGCAACAGCTAAAAGTGAACAGATAAAATTGTGGTGTTTGCTCATCTTAATGGCTGCATCGGTGAGTAGATGGTAGCAGTCCTGCTGTTGGGCTATGTAAACCTGGTTTGCACATCCGTATGTTAACATTGCTGACCGCTAGCTGATGAATTGTGTGCTGCACCAAATTTATACTTGAATTTGTGCTGTTGTAGGAGTAGGCAAGAAATATAGGCCTGGTAACGGCAGCAGATTAGGAGAAGAAGTCCCTCCTTCCTGACTCTAGGCTGCTGTTGAGATCAGCCCAAGTTTCCCAGCAACCTGAAAGGAGCTGGGATTTCATCCCCTGTCTTGGGATGCCTGGGTTTTGGTGGCACCCAGGGCAGCACACGAGGCCTCGCAGGGCTGTATCAAACACAGGGAAAAAGGGTAGATGGATCTGAAAAAGGTCTCCTTGTCTCCTGTGTCAGCGGCTTGCTCCTGGCTTGTGCCAGTCCAGGCTGTGCAATGGTGGGGTGCATCTCCCAGGAGGGTGCAGATCGCCAGGGATGCAGTCAGCTTCCCAAAACCGAGGTCTTGTGAATCCTCAGGGCTCGGTCATGTTCGGGCAAGCAGGAAGCCTCTGATGCTTTCGTTTTTCTCTGATGTGGATTCACTTGGCACCTCCACCAGTACCTCCCTTGCTCCTCTGGGAGACTACTCTCAAAATTGCCTTTGTCACCTCGGTTTCTTGGTCCATTTATCAGTAGTTTTCCCACTGCTCTGCTTCCCCACTGCCTTCATGCTGGAGGAATCATAGAATCCCAGGTTGGAAGGGACCTCAAGGATCACCTGGTCCAACCTTTCTGGGCAAGAGCCCAGCCTAGACAAGATGGCCCAGCACCCTGTCCAGCTGAGGCTTGGAAGTGTCCAATGTGGCGGAGTCAACCCCTCCCCTGGGGAGATTATTCCAATGGGTGACTGTTCTCATGGGGAAAAATTTCCCTCTTGTGTCCAATGGGAATCTCCCCAAGAGCAACTTGTGTCCGTGACCCGTTGTCCTCCCCATGGGACTCCTTGTGGAAAGGGAGTCTCCATCTTCCTTGTAGCCACGCTTTAAATACTGGTAGATGGTGATGAGATCCCCTCTGAGTCTCCTTTGCTCAAGGCTGACCAAATCCAGCGCTCTCAGCCCATCCTGATCTGGCAGGCTTCCCAGTCCTTGGATCGCCTTGGTGGCCCTTCTCTGGACTCCCTCCAGCCTGCCCACATCCCTTTTGTACAGCGGGGACCAGAAATCTGCTGCCTAGAGGAGGTTTGGGAGAAGCTGAAATTTGCTGCCCTGCACGTCCCAGGTTGGGTGGGGATATGACCCCAGGCTGCCTGTTTGTGGGAGATTTGCAAAGGCAGAGGCACGAAGCGATGGCAGGTTTTGTGTTAACTACTCCTACTACGGGCAGCATGCACCGACGCTGCGCTCCATAGCGGCACCGGTTCATTGCCGTGCAGGAAACCGGGCCCCATATATTTACATATTTCCACAGACTGCCCAAAGGGAGGACTCTTCTCTTCTGGACAAGACTCAGCCACAGCTGGATGATCAGTCCTGCTTTTGGCCCTCTTGGGAAAGCGTGGCAGGGAAAGCTTGCGCTCGTCGTGTTAAAAATGAGTATTTTCACTATCTAGACAGAAGCCTTCAATCTCCAGGGCCATCAGTCTGTACCCCTGACAAAGACTGAATGAAAGGCAAAACATAATTACTTACATATTACTCCATCTGACGTCTTAAATATTAAGACATCTATCTAGTCTCAAATCATTCATACAAATGTGTTTGTGGCACCTTAGGAAATTTCAAATAGGTGAAGCGATAATGTTCTTCGGTTCATTTGGGCTCCTGGTATAACGTGATTTGGTTGTCCTTGGATGCAAGGGGTTGGCTACAGCCTCACGCTGGGAAGTTTTGGTCCCACCTGCCATGAACTTCATACTATTTCTGGTTGCCTCTGGAGAGATTTTCCACGATAGTCAAACACATTAACATGAAATTTGAGGCAACGCGTCCATTTTTTTGAAAAGTAAGCACGATGTAAAATGAGCATAAATGTCATGTGTTTTCATAACTGTCAAAGTATTGTAATTTCTTTGTTATTTTATGGATTGAAAAATTGAGGCAAAGAGGGCAAACGCTTGCCTGAGGCTACGCATTCAATAGCAGAATAAAAATTGACAATAACACACTAAGCTCAGGCCAGAGAAATATTAACGCTTTGTCAGCCTTAAAGCATCCGGGGAGCACAGGGCACAAGACCCCACGCCGCGTTTTTATTCCTAGACTCCTCCACGTTGAGCTCTCTGCCCTTTTGAAGGGGCAAATTTCCAGCCCTTTGGCTGAAAAAGCAGATAAAAAAGCCTGAAAATGAAAATAATTGAAAAAGGTGGAAATAACGACTGCTGAGCATCTCCTGTATTTGCAGGAATTGAAGCTGATGCCTTAAGAAAAAGAATAGAGGATAAATTGTGGCTCACAACGATGTTGTGAGAGGCAAAAAACTGTGTTATGCTGGTGTTGAAGCGGGCTGAGCGTGAGCAGGGGCAGCTGAGAGGGGACATTTGGGGACAAATTCGCCAAGTGCTGAATTTGCACGTTCACGTTCAGACTTCTCCGGATCGTGAGGGCTCCCTAGTGCTCTGCCCACGCTCAGCTCTGCGCTGGCAGCCTCTGCTTTGGGCACTTCCCAGAGCTGGAAAACACTCTGGGAAAATTGTATGAATGGAAAAGAGGTGAAGAATTTTGAAAAAGTTCTCCCTAGCCAAAGAAGTAAAACTGGCTTAGTAACCAAGACTCGGTTTTGTTTGGAGAAAGGAACTGATATGTCTGACACGGTCCCTTGTGGAAATGTGTTTTCATGTGTATGCTGTATATGCATAACCTGCATATTCTGTAGCGAAATCCCAGAGCATGGCAGTTTATTTTATGTTGCAAACCATATCTGTACTCTTCTCTGCCCGAAAAAAAAGAATTAACTGCCATAAAGAAAACGGGGGAATTCAGTATAAAAATACGGAGGTGTGAAAACTGAGGGACGTGGGAATAATTAGAAGTATTTTACTACCCCTGGTACTTAATCTGGGCTACACTTCAGACGTACTCCATTTAAATTACCCCGTGGCCATCGGCAGTTTCGTGGTGCCTCGTGCCCGTGGAAGCCGCGCAGAGCTCGGTACCCCGGCCTCTCGTACCACTGAATCCGGGGGGATTTGTGCATCTTCCAGGCAGCACAGAGCAGGGCTAATGGGCACCCCCTGGTATTTTGGGGTGAGCGGCTGGAGTCTCAGGGCCCAGCAGCATCACAACTCTGGTACGGGGTCCTTTTTCCACAGAATCCCAGCATGGCAAGGGTTGGCAGGGCCCTCGGGAGCTCACCCAGTGCCACCCCCCTGCCCAAGCAGGCTTACCCAGAGCAGGGGGCACAGGACAGCGTCCAGGCGGGGGTTGAAGATCTCCAGAGAAGGAGACTCCACAGCCCCCCTGGGCAGCCTGGGTCAGGGCTCCATCACCCTCAAAGTCAACAAGTTCTTCCTC
>BOSO01014970.1:397-17700 GCA_018403395.1 Gorsachius goisagi | reverse complement strand
TCTGCTGTAATTTTAGCTGTAGGAGTTACTAAGGTTGCGCTTTGTCTTGTTTGTTAATAAATCACAAGAATGAGAATAAACAGAATGAGAATATTTACAGAAGTGTGCTCATTAGAATAAAGTCACCCTTCCTTGCAAAATTTCACCCTTCTGTGTAATAATTATAGCTCAAAAAACAAGGTTAACCTGATTATACCCAGTACAACACACACAACATTTTAAGCATCAGCACCACATTGCTCCCAGTATGCAGCTCCAGGCAGAGTACGGACCAAGTCCAGACTATCCACTGTTAACAGAAGGAGGAAATGTAAATAAAAACAACGTGTGAACTAAGCCTATAGCGAATGACCGGGGTGGCCACAATACACCAACACACGCTAAAGCCATACCAACCTGTGCTTGCTTTCATGCATGCAACAGCGGTTTGTGTTTGCTCCCCTTTTCTCTGGAAGAAAAGCACCAAAATGAGGACAGACGGACACATGGCCCCTCTTTTTGCCACAGCACCTCTAAGTACTCGATACCAACTTGCTGGACAGCCAGACTGCACGCCCCTTGGGAACCATGAGCAGCCTCGAGAGGGGGTACAACTCTTAGCGAAACAATTTTTCATATATGCCTGTTGGATTAGGGACATTTTGGGATGACTATTTCTTTTGCCTTTATGTTTGCCTGCAAAGTACCTTTCTGACCTCTTATTGCTGCAAGAAACACCTGCATACAAACCTCGTCAATAAACAGTCTCACACACTGCTGTTATTTCTGTTTTGAATTTTACACAGCAAATTACCAGTGTAAGATGTAAGCTGTTTTTGCAGTAATGTGATTTTAAGCTGTCTTTCGAGGTTTTTTTTTCCCCTTGATTAATGGCAAATTACTGTGAATATTCAATGTCTTTCAGTAGTCTACTTCTACGTATTAACAACAAGATAATTACAGGTAATTCATTTTAACAAAATTAAAAGCTCTCACACGTGCAACTTTCAGCCCAAAGATGATTTGCATTTATTCCAATAAGACTACAGATCATGGAAAGGTGCCAGTACTTTTCTGATTGCCAGCTTACTCCTGGAGTTTTACAAGGATTTTTTTTTTTAATTTTTTTTAATTTTGAAGTCCTTTTTTTCAACTTCCACACTAGAGCAACGTTCTCAAGCTTTTGAAATGAAGCCCAACATCATCAAAATCAACGCGAGTAATTTCTGGTTTAATGAGGCAGTCCGTATCTGGCATTCAGCAAATACCCTTGGTAGGCTCCGACAGGGGTGCAGGGGTTTAGAGGTTGCTCAAACTTGCCGTGCTGATTTGCAAATGAGCTGGCGCCGGCTGCATATGTGACCACTTCAGCTTCCTGTAAGACCTTCTATAATAAGATGCATACTGGAATAAAGCCAAACTCCGGTTTTCCATGGTTTTTAAGTTTCTTTCACATTTGCCATTCAGCGTAAAGACTTAACCTTGCCATTAATTTTTTGCACAGCACTTCCCCATTGATTTCAGGTGGATCGATAAAGCGGGCAGCTGATTGGAAAACACAGGGCTGACTGCTGAGCCTGTGCCGAGACCGTGCCGAGCCGGCGGCCAACAGGGAAGCCTCTGCCCCCCTGGGAGGCAGCCAGCAATTTAAGGGTACGCACCAGAGTTACCCACATTTCCCACAACGTTTCAGTTGCTTTGCCAAGAGTCTCCACCACCGTATCTTCCTCTCTGTGAAAGAACTGCATCCAAAAAAAATCAGTCTTATAAATAACGTGGTGAATAAAAGTTGCTTCTGAGGAGAGACTTGGCAGAAAATAACCCTTCAAGGCTCCAGATATTTTTATTTTTACCATGTCATTAAGATTTACATGTTTGCTCTCCTGGATTACCCAGACAGAAATACACACACACCTGCACATGTTGTATTCAGTGTATCTTACTTGTCTGGGCTTGCTGATCTGTTGACTCACTGCGGTTCAAGAGCAAACCTGGATTTTTCCAGCCTAAGGAAAGCACTGGCTATGACAACTCTACAGGATGTCTGGTCTGAAGTTTTCCAGTTCAGCCAGAAAAGATATTCATCAGGAAAATAAAGATATTCAGGAAAATACAGACATGCAGTACTTCTGCCAAACTAGAATGCAGGAACAAAAAAATCTGCCTTCAAACCTATTTCTGCTGGGCAATATCAAACTGTACTATATAATTCACAGGAAGCAAACCAAATAATCAAAACCAAACCCAAGGATCAGAAAGAGCTGAAGAGTATAAAACAACAATTGATTCAAAAGCAATCAATAAAAAAAAGTATATACTAAATAATTCTCTGCCATGAAATGTAATTGAGACGAGTTCCTCAGTATAAGAGGGCATAAATTGAGACACCTACGTGAATCCCTAAAATATTTCAAAATTGTCATCACTAAGGGTGGTAAATTTGACAGAACTATATAAACACCATCTATAATCAGTGAATAACTAATTATTTGTACATATTTGTAGAAGGAAAATAGTTGAGATTTCACTACAGCCACTGCAATGTTCTTCACCTATCAATCAGAAAATTATTTATTTCATCACTGAACAGCTGTCAAGAGCCCACTCTTTCTTATGAGTCTCCAGTTCTGAATTTTGGGTCAGTTACTGGCTTTTTCACACATTTTCTGTGTAACGTGTATTTTAGTTGTCTCCAGATACAGCAATTGCTTTTAATTTTCGTGCTCCACTAAGTCAGCGCAATGAGTCAATGCTGTATGCTCACGCCACGACCTTCTCCGGTTTACAAATCTTCCCAGTGCAATCCCAAATTTGACCTTACTAATCAATCCTAATTGATGCTATTGATTCATTTGGAAAGAAAAGACACAAGCTTCCAAAGGAAGTCTAAGCCTTGCTAAAGAGATCATTTGTGAAAGAACTTCCTAAGGGGAAAAAAAAAAAAGTGGAAACCCATTGTTTGGGAGCGTTAAAACACAATGTGACAAAATCCATTGTAAATATATCACCTGGAACATTATTGCCCTGGAGGGAAGATTAACTTTTCTGTCTTTTCTCCAGCAAGCCTAAGCTGATTTGCTATGTATTGAGCTCTGCGTCATGGGTTATTCAAAGCAACTTTGAGGCAAATCACTTATCACTAATTGCTATCTGTTCACTGTGGTACGAATATGTACACAGCGGTTTTTAGGGCACTTTTTCCGTATTTCATTTGTAATTTAAATTGACTCTCAAGTGAATAGGAAACATCCCTCTTTAGTTCAGCGACATGCTCTTAATTATTTTTGTAGCTATAAGAGCTATAAAAATCAATGCTATTATAAAGACAAATACATTTTATGCGAGTCACAGAAAATACTATTACAGGCTAGTCCCTTTTTAAATGTGTGTTTTATTTTCTTAGAAATAAAAAATCCCTTATATTAAAAGTACAATTCAGTCCATTCATAAATTGCAAGCTGCCTAGGAAGTTTTCTAAGTGGATTTACCAGACTTTGGGAAAACCCACAGACTCAGGCAATGGAAAAGTCCATTTTTCCAAGTGCAGGATAGCCTTGCTTTTTTGCTAAAGCAGGCTTTACCTCCACAAGTTTGACTAACACACAAGCTGTTAAGGAATCAAGACTCATCCTCACAAAGCCCACTTCTGAGACCAAACCCCCACCCCACTCATGGAGTTAACTGTCTAAGCAGAAGTTAACTCAAAAAAAAGCTCCACTGATATTTATGAATATTTATTCCGTGTCACAATGATGGGCTGTAGAAAAATCATCCCATTTACTGTTAGGAGTTGATTTAATTCACTGTGGTTTTATGGACCAGAGGAAAAATTAGATATACTCTACCCCACATTCTCAAGACCCAGTTGTTTACACAGCACTTTTACACTAATACACCCACAGTACCCAGGAAGCCAGGTTGCACTTAATTATTCCTAAAACCTGAAGAAATAACATTCTGGGAGAGAGAAGAAGAGAGAGAGATTGCAGGAAGGCCATACGTGAAAAGTATGAGTAAAAGGGAAAGAGGGGGAAAAAATATAACACCCTGGATTAAAAAAAAAAAAGTCTTAAAATGAATAGTGGAAAAATACAAAAAGTAAAGATTCTAAACAATACAGGAAGACAAGAAAAGGAAGAGCTTTGGGAGATGGGGACTGTCACTGCCATGAGCCACCAGGATCTGTCCTACCCCTCACCCTGGCCCACCCTGTCATTGGAGAGGGTAAAGAGCTTCAGAGGAACGATTTAATATATTTATTTCTTGGCAAGGTGTGACTCAAAATTAATTTCCTAACTTCCCAGCTAACTGGCGACTGAAATAAGGAGCTGATGTATACTGGGATTTGCTTTCCCATTTTGTTGCCTCATTTTGACATTATCGCCCTCGTTCCATTACAATTTAAATGTAAATCTATTTGGGGTGTTTCATGCTAGTAACTCTACAATTTAGTATTGCAATACAGAGAGTCCATTTTCAGCACTAAGTGCTCCCAAAAGGTATCTGTCATACTGCCACCTTTTATTATGCTCAGACATCAGCAAGAGATGGGAGAGGACGAATCCTTGCGCATTATGAAGCTTTACACCGAGGTAGTTTCCCTGGTTGTGCAGAAAACTGCGCAGCTGTGCGGTTTTGAATAAGATCTCGATTGTATTGATATAAATGTTCATAAAAAAAGCAATTTTACTTTTAGGCTCATCAATACTGGAATGTAAGGAATTTGATTCAAGCTACATCCTAGTAAAGAAACCCAAGTTATTTAAATAATTTCTTTAAGCACCCCTTTCATCTCACACAAATCTCCACAACATACCTAACTTCATCCTTTTCCAGCAGTGCATTTTACAGATAGCTGATATATGGAGGCAGTACAGCTTGCCTTAAAAGGGTCAGGTAATTCCCGTTGGCCAAGAACTCCTATCATCACAACCAACTTTTTATTAGTGATTTTAAAATATCATCAGCCATCAGGGGCAGCAGATAATGTTCACAGTATCCATTTCATTGACAGGATGTACAGGGTGATTTCAACAAGATCTCCTTTGACTCAGGTCTTGCATTTCTTTGGCGAGAGCAGAGTTCCCTGCTCCATGCAGCATCACTGCAATAGCTGGCTGGTGCAAAATAACAGTAATAATTATGTGAGCAGCAATATCACTGTAACAGAATACCTAGGACGCAGCTTTTGTTATTTAACACCAAGTATCACCTAAGCATAAACATGTAAATAGCAAAGCACTTATCCCACTTGATATGAACACAAAGTTCTTGGGGAAAAAAAGAGCCTGGGTAGAAATTTACAGATAACAGAAAGCTTCAATTCTAAAATTTCTCCCTATAACTGAAAATTCAGCTGATATTCCCTTTGGTCCACTTTAAGCATATCTTATGGAAAAAAATTGTTCTCTGCTCAGTACACAGTCACAAAGCAAGTTTTAAAAAAAAAAAAAAAGCTTTTGAGAACACTGAACATACACCACAAATTGGTATACAGTGGGGCAGTAGTGAGGGAAATCTTGGGATATTTATAAATCTACTTTACAAAAAAAAACAAATAGTGAGAATTCATCTTGCTTTTCCCTTAGAATTTGTTCTAGGAAAGTACGTTCAAAACACCAGGTAAAGCAGCACTACAAAAGGTATCACAATAACAACCAATCAGTAAGATTAAGTATAAATAATTGCTTAAAGAGGAAAAATAAATCCTAGTTTAGAACAGAAAAACAATTCAGTGTATGGTCTTATAACTTCCTCATATGCTATGTTTGTCCTATATACAAGCTATGATACTGTAAAGCCAAATATATTTTATATTACAAAATGCCTGCGATCACATGCTGCACTAAATTGCGGGGGGACCAAGACCTGCAGCATTACTGCTGCAAACCAGTTCAGTCTGTACATTATCGTCTACAGGATGGCAGATAAACTGATATTTTTGTCCCATACAAATACTGCTGATGAGATTATTATTAAAATAAATTTGGTATTCTGAATTCTTTCCCTCCAACCCAGAGTTTCATGCTTTCAAGAAACACTCAGTAAAACATAAAACAGATTTCTGCAGCCCCCCAGACCATGGCTCACATGCTATCTTGAGTTTCCAGCTCACTTTTTTTTTTTTAAGTTGGATTTAGGTGTTTCAGTACTCACACAGCTCTAAGCAATATCTTCTCATTTGTATGTGTCTGACCTAACTTGATTCCATTTTTTTCTAAGCCTCAGAGGTAAGATATAAATGTCAATACAAATTAAACCCTGGTCAATGTAAATCTCTTTAGTCTTTTATTTCTTTTTAAAAGCAAACAAACAGGAAGAAAAAACAGAGAGAGAAGCAGGCTGCAGTCTCATATGACTTCAGTTTGAAAATAACCACTCAACTGAAAATATTATCCTGCGTTTAAACACCTATATTGCCATCTACTAATTGGTAAATGTGAAAATGATCACTGATGGTCTAATGTGCACAACTGACATCTCAGGTCTATGAAAATCCTACCTATGTCTTGTAAATACTCAGTCCAGCTTCCCATTTAATATCTATTGCAGTATCTTTAAATTCAACAAATCCGTGGAAGGGATTTGTAAAATGGAAAGTTTACGATAATAGTAGATTCAGATTCTTTAATTTTATTAACAGTTATTAAAAAAAAAATCTTTTCTGTGCAGCTAAAAGAGCAACCTATGGCATTTCCCAAAGTACCTGTGTAGCATTTCATTCTTCTCACTGTATGAATGAAATATGAAGTCAGAAAAATTAATTATAAACAGAAGCAGACAGAGTTTATGCCTTTCTAATTCTGAGCAACAGAAAGCCTATCCACATCCTCCTTACCACAGTAGCCCATGGCGCCAATTTATGGGATGTATTTAATGAACATTGAGACAGGTGGGGGTTTTTTTATATCATTTCTTCAAATTTTGGTTCAGCTTGCAAAAAATGCTTGCAAAACAGCCAGACCATGACAGTGTGAAATTTGGGACTAGCTCTATTCTCTTCCTGCATCCTCCCTTGTCCGCTTGGATCTGCTGCATTACCTCCCACCATGCTCTCGTGCCCACAACGGAAACCAGACACATCCAGTCTTCAGCATTTATTTATTTTCTAAGGCTTTTTAACAGCTCCTTGCAGTAACTTTTCTCCACCACCCCCCCCCCAAGAATTTAATCACACTTTAGCAGACATTCAGCAAACGTCAGCTGCTGTATTAGAAGTGAAGGATATATTATAGGGGTTTTATCTGTATAAAATTCTGTAAAAGCTACGTGAAGATTGCTGTTTGCCTTTTCAATCAGCACTGATAAATAAAGAGGTATAAAACAACTGTCTTCTGCTTTATAGCTTACAGTCTCTGAATTTCCTAATGAATGAAAATGAAACGGCCGTGCTGGCAAAGGGTATGACCTTCGTTTTTGACTCTCCCTAGTTTCAACTAGGAGGTGAAACCTCTTCTAAGCCAGCCCAGCCATGCACACCCTGCTCAGAGGTACAGAACCCCCCAGCTCCACACTCCTGAAAGCTCCAAAGCCTCCTGCTTTCCCCCTCCCCTCCCAGCTACCTCTCCACGTGGCGTTATTTTCATAAATAGTTATATTTTAACAATAACCACTGCTGCACATCCAGAATCCCACAAAGTTAAATGCCAGGGCTGTTGGATTTACTCACGACTTTAATTTTTATTTCTTGGCATTGCGGGAAGAGGAAAGAAAGGAAAGGATGCAAATATACTCTTAGCAACAGATTTTTCAAAAAGACATAAATAACATTCATTGCTCAGAAAACATTAAAGAAATTACATTCTACAGCAAACTGCTAGTAGTAGCTTGAAACAAATTCTGCTAATTGTACTTTTCAGAAAAAAACCCCTGCGGTTAAGATAACTAATCAGCTGGGAATATTATAATCTGGCAAAGAAAGCTGTCAACTGAAGGAGGAATTTTTAGCATGGTTTATGAGCCAGAATTAGGACAGCTACAAATGTTTCATAGTATCTGGCAACATTTGAGAAAAGGCTAACTTTTACGTAGGTTAAAAAAAAGAAAAAAATAATTCAACTTAAACCTATCACCAACAAAACAAGACAGTTGGGGAAAAAATAATTCATATAAAATATTTTTAGCACTATATATATACACACATATAAGCACTATAGAGACACACACAGAGTACACATATTTAGTGCTAAAAAAAAGGATTCCAACGTTCCATTATTCTCATTTTCACTGGAGAAACCACAAAACCCCTTTGTGCCTTAGTGTATCATCTGAAAAAAGCACAGATAATAAGTGTTCATAAAACTCTGAAGTATAGTGGGAGACTTCAGTGTCTAGAAATCCTCAGAAACCTAGAGAAAAAGCAACTGCTTGGCAGTGAAAACAAACAGCTCAAGACACTGCACCCTCCCTGATGTGACCTTACGCTTAAATCTTTTAATAAAATCCCTACGGCTATTTTCTTGTTTCAGGTCCCAACTCCTCCATTCTGTCCCCCGTCCCATTAGAAGCAGACTGGTTCAAGCTGGTCATAGATTTAGTGATTTTTCTGCTCCATTATAGAGCAATAAAAACCAAAACAATGTTTACCCTAATAATGAAAACTTGGAATAATCTTAGAATCATAGAATCACAGAATCATTTAGGTTGGAAAAGACCTTTAAGATCAAGTCCAACCGTTCCCCTAACCCTGCCATCCCACCACTAAACCATGTCCCTAAGCACCTCATCCACCCATCTTTTAAATACCTCCAGGGATGGGGACTCGACCCCTTCCCCGGGCAGCCCCTTCCAGTGCTTGACAACCCTTTCTGTGACGAAGTTTCTCCTAATGTCTGACCTAAACCTGCAGAACATCTAACCTAAATCTTGCCTGTGACCAGAATACTTGCCACTGTACTTAGGTAAGCTGAAGCCAACCTTACCCTTACTTGTGAACTAGACCACCAGGGTCCCTAACTGGGGCTGAACCTGGGGGGGGGGGGGGGGAAACCAAACCAAAAACAACCAAAAAAAAAAAAAGCAAACCACCCCAAAACCAAAAAACAAACCAAAGCCCAAGAAAAACCAAACAACAAAAATGAGACAAAAACACCCACCTCAATCAACAACACAAAACCAAAGCCAGAAAAATCATTCAATCTATATGGGCTGACCCAAACAGCCAGAGTCAGCAGCTGTTCGGGAGTTTATAAGCACCCTGTAATACAGTCCTAACTCCAGAAAAGGCAAAAGACAAAAATGTCAAAGAAATTTCAACTCTTCTCTCAAACTCTAAGGAGAGGTAACTTTTGTAATTACCGTCATGATACTAGCAATTCACTGCGTCCCTGTAAATGCAGAGTCTAGGATACCACGATTAAAAACCTGCAGAGAAACATCACTAAAGAGGATGAAACCACTTTGGCATACAGACTACACCCCCCCCCCAAAAAAAGTGATGAACATTTGAGAGCAAACAGAAAAAATATGGAAAAGCGATATCAAAACTTCACCCAGTCATCTTGGTTTTCAAACAACAGTCTCCATACAGAAGTACCATCATCAAAATAACACTTGCAAATTCTAATTTATCATTTTTATATAATTCATAGTTATGTATTATTATCTGTCACCATAGATCAATAAAGAAAAAATGTCCTTGGACCACACTTGGCCCTTACTAAAACAGGACTGAAAAAGTACAATATGTGTTACAGTCTGAAGACTTGAAAGAAACAAAATTGGTACAGAAATGCAATACCCTTTCCTGGACTAGTTAATATAATTGGGGGGGGGAACACTAACAAACAAATAAGATACAGAGCTTTTTTAGATAGCCTGTACATACAATCCTTACTTGTATTTTCCATCCATAGCAATCAAACAAGAGGCATTGCCTATCTCTACAAAATACGAGTCTTCAGCCTTCTAACAGTACAATTAGCGAAGATGATGCTATATAGTGACAGTGTCACTTCCTGCGAAGAAATAAACCAAAAAGACTAAAAACACCTTTGGATATCCATGCATATTTAAGGAGTTCCACAGACTTTCAGTTATTCAGTGGGATATATGAAGTGTTTGTACTCAAGGCTAATAAAATCATCAGGGGAATAACCAGTAACGATTAATAGTCAGAAACCAAAATTTACGACACTGAATGGCACTCAGGCTGAAGTGATCTGGCACATTTAGGAACGATCACATACCAATTAACTAGCATATTTAAAGAGTTTATGGAAATGTGCAGTTCTGTTTCTTAAAAGGTAATAAATAAGTTTTATGTGATTAACAACTGCTGTATTTGCTGTGTACGTTTTATATCACCTTTTTTTCCTTTTTTTTAAAAAAAATACTATAGGATCTATAGGAAAAGTGAAAGACTAATGAAGCAAGTCTATAGCTTCTAAATTAAAAAAATAAAATAATGGATAATTGATGAAAGACAACCAATGGGTTGCATTAAGTAAAAGATTCACATTGGTACAGGCACAAAAGCAAAGGAAGACATTTACTTCCATTTACTTCAATCTAAAAGCAGCCATGTAGATTCACAGAAACAAAAATTACTCAGACTGGACCTAGGACAGTGCCAAGCAGCACTCATGTAATAGGGAAATGCTGATTAGAGAAAAAGTCTGAAGGTCGTATTCTAATTGCAGACTAATTGATCCCGGTCCACTGGAATCAATGAACTCTTCACCATTGACTTCACTGACAGCAAACTGCAAAACGCATCCATTGCAGCTTCTGTTCTGAGGGCACAACCCAAACCTCCCAGGCCTGCCATGGCTCAGAATCACAGAATCACAAGGGTTGGAAGGGACCTCAGGAGATCACCCAGTCCAACCCCCCTGCTAAAGCAGGTTCTCCTAGAGCATGTTACACAGGACTTCATCTAGGCGGGCTTTGAACATCTCCAGAGAAGGAGACTCCACAGCCAAAGCAATGAGCGATGGCAGGGGTAGAAAGACAACCATAAATACGACACCCATCTTGTATCACCCCATGTAGGTCTTTACTCCTGGTAGATTGACTTAGTAAACATCACAGAACCATGAGTTGCAAACTTCCATCAAATCTGGGATATGGCATTCACGTTGGAGTTTTAAATGAAGAATCTACAGAATATAAGAAACCACCCCTATATTTGCTACCATAAACAAAATGAGGTGACACAGTAAATAAGGAACGACTCATTGGTCTGATACAAAAATGCAGAAGTTCTCTCTGATGCAAGATGGGCCATAACAAGAAGTGCCTTTTAAATGGCACGTTTTTATTCTGATCTCCCATACATTGGCATACTCTTTGAAGACCGACTTTAGGTCTGCTCATGGAGAAACCATTAGTCACTTCTAGCCCTATTGCCAGAACTGTTACGCTTTTTTGCCCAGTATAATTACCACACGATCCATGTCTTGCTCCTCCTTTCACAAGCATCGATTTGACTGTGACTCAAAGTCAGTTATTTTCTGAACACACGGTTGCCACTGAAATGAAGTCACATTGTACGGATGAGTTTGTTGCTTTTGTTGCCTCTCTCAGGGAGTCCACTTTATTCTCTTACTTCATGCCTGGTGACAATTTGCGGTGCAGCTGGAGCTGTTTTGAGCCATCACGGCAGGACTGTCAGCCGTTACACTTCTAAAGAAGAACGCCTCCAGCTTTCAAACTCCAGAGGGAAACAAACGGAGCACAGACTTTTAGGAAATGCCCACTGACAGTAAAGTGAACACTGCATTGGACAAGAAATGTATTTTGCATTGCATACACTGGAAGCTATTTGGTCATTACAGGAGTGTTTTATGTCTGTTAGTGCTCCATCTATTGATGGGGATTATTTTTACTGTATCATTCTGGTTTATCTGTTTCCTATTTTCTGTCACTGCAGAAAGATGTTGCAAGAAAGGCTATTTCAGACACAAACCCACAACAGGGAAAAGTGCAATTTCAAAAGAAAAAAGAAACCAAAACCAACAAAAAACCAACCAACTAAACAATAAAAAGCCCCAGCACTGCAAAACAGCCACCCCCAGCTGAACCATTCCCACCCATACAGAGTCTCCAGCCTCTTCCCAGAAGCGCAGTGCTCTGCGAGGAGTTCTGAGCTACCAGAGACTCTGCTGGTAAAGCCCCACAAAGCGGATCACCGTGCAGAGCTCAGACCATGCAGGGATCAGAATAGCTGAGCTCATGGTGCTGTGCCTGCCGTGGGGCACTCTGCACACTGCTGACAGCTGGCTCACCTGCAGAAATCACGAGTCTTTCTCCATTCATGCTCCCATCTCTTTCACTGCCAGGATAAAGGAAACGAAACCAATTTGTGGTGTCTGTTCCCACCGTGTGGACTTTCAGGGGGTCAGAGCCTGCTTTTGCACAGGACATGGCTCAGTACTGCCAGTGGGAGGGCAGCCTCCTGCCGCCCATCTCTTTCTCCCTTTGCTGCTCTGGCCTCAGGATCTAACATCCTCCCTTCCTCCAAGACACTGGCACTGGCCAGATCTGCCACTGCATCAGTTCACTTGCAAGCCCCGTGGATAACTATCATGGAATCATAGAACGGTTTGGGTTGGAAGGGACCCCTAGAGGTCATCTAGTCCAACCCCCCTGCAGTGAGCAGGGACATCTTTAACCAGATCAGGTTGCTCAGAACCCCGTCCAACCTGGCCTTGAACATTGCCATGGATGGGGCCTCCACCACCTCTCTGGGCAACCTGTGTTTCACCACCCTCATTGTAAAGAATTTCTTCCTTAATCCATTTTTAAAAAAAAGAAAGAAAGAAAAAAATTACTCCTACTTCAGCAAGCTGAATTTGCTCATGGAGCAGTTTCTTGGGCATTGGGATGAGTTCAAAGTAATTGGTGGGTGCATGGCCAGTGTCCTGGCAAAAACAGGAGGGACGGGATGGAAGAACAGCAGCGCTAAGCAGCCGCAGGCTCTGATATCCCATGCTACATTCCCACACAAACTAATGTGCTATTGACAACTGCAGTAGGTAGCAGCAACAGCATTCAGTTTTCTGTGGAAACATGGAATCCACACCCCAGAACCATAACCAGAAGTTAAAGGGAGTCCACATAAAAGCATTTTGTTGGCAAGTATAAATATATCTCCGATCAACTGCCTAACGCAGATCCAGCATATCTTATTCATTTAACCAAAAAATCAAATTAAAAAGTTTAACATTTGTGCAAGTATATTTTTTTAATTATCCTCTAAGTAAAATACTACATGCACCCATGCTACATATAAATTTCAGTGATTCCATTCAAGGCATTCAATAACACTGCTATTTACTTAGGTTCTAAACCAGGGGATTTTATTTCTGTATTTGCCTCCTTTTTTTCTGTCTCTGTTGATTCTTTGACAATTACAACTACTTCTACTGCCATCTTCCAGTTATTATCCTTAATGGTGACACCAAGATAATGAAGTCACCTTTCACTACTAATTCAACATGAAAATGAAAATGTATATTCTAAGTCTTTTTGAAAGAAACGTCTCAATTCCATCAGAATTGGTAGGTTTGGAGCTCAGGTTATACCAGATGCAAACTTCTGTGTCCATGTGTGAGGTCAGCTCTATATAGCAGTGCCCTTGAGACCTCAGGTTTGCATGGAAAAGGCTGCAGTGCTCCATGTTCTGGTGGAACGGAGTGGTTGAACCAACAGTAAGAAACTAATGAAGGAGTTGAAAAACAACAAGAACAAAATAACCATCCTCAGCCACACATAAATAGAGAAATTTCCAGCAAATTCTTTTTAAATTAACATGTTCCTAAGGGATTTCAAAATATCTGTTCTACTAATATCTGGGCTGCTAAGAAGCAATCGAAAGAGGCAATATTACAAACCACGGATGTGGTGTTTACGCAGAGTTGACTGTTCACCCTCCAAGAGCGTAATCATTTCTGGAGGGACCAGGGCATGCAAATGTATGAGCTCTGATTCCAAAACCACAGCCAGATGTTGTAGACTTATCATTAAAATCACATGGAGAGGCACTGTTTGCAAAACAACTTCATCCCATAATCTCTTGACTGATGCTTGAACACAAGCCCAGTTTGCCAACTGGCACCACGTTAGGAAGGCTCTTGAGCAAATCTGCACATTGCTAGCCCTCACTAACCCAGCACACTCCCTTCCCTGCTCCCAGAGCAAAGGGGCAAATGAAGCTTTTTCTGGAAACAACAAAATCCCTTAAGATTTCAACCCCCTTTTTCGTATTTCCACCACTGTCTCCTAGGTCCTCCTCTCCAAGGAATTACAAATTCTGAATATGCTACATCAGGATGGCGGTTCCTAATGTGCAGAATACCCAATCTCTGTATTTGAAAGCAGCCTCAGCCTCCCTACTACTATTCCACAGCTTTCCCTGTTTTACTTTGCCTTTTAGAAGCCAGTATTTTCAAGCAGCATTTAAGCTTTCCCAGACCTCTGTGGACAGCAGCTAAGGAAGAACAGGGAGTGGAACCTGCTGTACTTCATCTCCATCCTGTTCTTTTTCTCAAGGGGAAGCTTCTTCAATTTTATACACCAGATGGACTGTTGAAACTTGTTTCTGCAGGAGTTTATAATTTCTTTTTCACAACAGTGTCTATGTTCAGGTCCCACTGGTTAAATGAAATTAATGTGTGCCCTTTCTGTTTTGGTAGTTAACTTTAAAGCTACCTTTGCTTTCTTTTCCACAGAGTTCAAGCAACAGTAATACATAAATAGGTCCAGGTTATTTTGGAAAAGCTACCGCCTTGAATAAAGTCACCAGACTTTACTGTTTTGGAACAAACTATAGGATCTACTCCCAGGTGGGATCTTCTTATTTTAAATCAATGTCCTTTCCCTTTCACAAAATGATAGCTGTAAGTGATATGAGCAAAGCCACTGAGAGTATATTTATCCCACAGACATTCATTTAAAAATGAAAGACAGTAGTTGCATTGGAAGTTTTGCCTGAATCTAGTACAATTCCCACTGAAACATATTCCTGAACAAAGCTTACTTGAGTACTATTCTACTTGAAAATTTTTTGAAAGCAATGCTGTAAAAGGAATTCCTCTGTAAACCACATTCCTACTCCACTAACCCTCATATATTTATAAAAAATTATAACATAATTAGTAATTTTAACAAAGATATTTTACTACAGAGACTCTATGGTATCAAGAAGTGTATCAAGATTCTTAATTTTTTTTTTAATTTAGTAGGCTCAATTCCAATTCAAAGTTTTAATTTCTGTGATGCAGGTACTATATTACAAGAAACAAATAGACTAAAAACATACATGAAGGGAAGAGCCAGAAGTTGAAAACACTACAATCAAGCTTGCAGTTTACAACCGAACTCTTTTAGCTCCCGTATTACGTCGAGAAAAGCTGGGTTTCACCAAATCACCAAGGATCCTTCTTTTTCCCCCAGACACAGCACAACCAAACTGTAACACCCACAGTCGTGAGAAGAGGGGGACTTGGCCTTTCAGCCTCAGTGGCTGCAGGCATGGCAGCTGCTGGGAAATGGTGACCATCAGTGAGAGCCCCCCGCAGAGATGCTGCTGCCCAGGTCCGCAGCGGCATAGCAGCCTCCACGGGGCTCTGCCTCACCGGGCCAAGCAGCAGCTTGGCTGTCTGAGCTGTTCTCAGGAAACCGAATTTCAAATCTCCCTTTGGTCCATTCCCATCCCCTTATCCTAGCAGGGCAGGATGAAGGGAAAGGCAGGATCAAGAGATACCTTAGTTTAAGCTCCAAGGTGCTAAGTCTGTCACAGCCTAAAAGAAGAATAGCAGAAAGTGAACTGAGGTGCTGAAGCAGGTGAGAGGCCATTTATGATTAATAAGATCTTGTATTTCTCATCTTTCCATAACTTTAATTAGAACACCAAAAAAAGCAGATATGGACCACAGTCTTTTACTTTGTGGGATTAAGATGAAAGCATCTTACTGCTTTCATTCACAATTCAGTGCCGTAACACCACACCTCCACGATACCTCCTCTTTCAAAAACTGTCCCAGACCTCATCAGAAGGGTCTGAATGTGCATCTCCCATTCCTCCTACTCCATACGCTGCCCTTACACAGCATCTCTGAGCACGGTGCAGCAGGCAACCTCATTCTGCTTGCTGGCACTGCTCCATTTTACACATACAATATTCATTGGGTCAGCACCAGAAGAGCATTTTGAGTCAAAAATCACATTCAAGAACGAGACGGTCAGGACATTCAGCTAATGACAACCACCTCGCTTGCAGTCCCGCTCCAATGAATGCCAAATACTTAATCTACAGCTGCCACCAGGATTTCCTACATAACCCAATCCGTCACGCACACACTGCATAGAAGAGCACAATTCCTTGGGAAGTGTAAGTGGCTGGTGGAAACTGCCAGTTTGAGTGACAAATAAGCTGCTTGTTGAAGTTCTAAAGCCTAGGCTTACACTTCTTAAGTGACAGGCATCTGTCTTAACTCTGTGGATGCAGCCTTTAATTGTTCCGGTGCCTGGCAGCCCAAGTGGACAAGAAAATGGTCGTGTAAATGTCCTGTTCAACCACAGCGTATTCCCACCAACCGTACATGAGGAGTCTGCGCTATGGGTGACATCGTGAAGCACAGCATGCCAAGAATATAGTCAGAGAATTTCACTGCCAGTTTGAATTATTGACCTGTACACAACATAAAAAGTGAATCCTGATACCTGGGCCAGTGCCTTGCCTCAGGACATAGGGCAGTCTGCTAGAAGCAGAGGAACACCTCAAGTTGCAATTCTGGTAGGAGAAAAAGTAAACAGCTCTTCTCTGGAGGTAATGCTCTCCCCACTGCTCCTCTTTTATAACCATAGAGGTAATGAACTTATTAACACAGCATAAGAATGAGAGATGTGCTAAAAAAAGTGAAGGTAAAGTTACAGAATGAAAACCTGTAAAAACACTTAGATCCTATGACCCATTACGGCCTTGTGCTGCAAGCAAAACTTCACTTTTCTCATTTCAATCTGCTATTACTTCTGGAGCTAGGATGCCAGTTTCTGAGAGAAAGCAATTTTTGCAATAACTTTCCTTTCAATTACATTACCCTTTGCATTTATTCAATATAAAAAGAATGAGTGCCTTGATGATACAAGAGAATTTCTTTTGTGAACCTGAGGTTTCTTCATTGTACTTTGAACACCAACACCTGGGAGATCTGCATAAAAAGTGCGGGGAAAAAAACAATCCTCCAAGGGAATTTAGATTGCAAATTACTGATGTGCTAATAAGATTTTTTATAGAATCATAGAACAATAGAATTGTTTAGGTTAGAAAAGATCTTTAAGAACATCAAGTCCAACCGTTCCCCTAACCCTGCCATCCCACC
>BOSO01014967.1:0-37471 GCA_018403395.1 Gorsachius goisagi | reverse complement strand
GCAAAGAGACTGCTTCCGTCCTCCTGACTTCTGCCCTTAAGATATTTGTATGTGTTGATAAGGTCCCCTCTCAGTCTCCTCTTCTTCAGGCTGAACAAGCCCAACTCTCTCAGCCTTTCCTCATAGGGGAGATGCCCCAGTCCCTTCATCAGCTTTGTAGCCCTCCTCTGGACACTTTCTAGGAGTTCCTCATCTTTCTTGAAACGGGGAGCCCAGAACTGGACACAGTGCTCCAGGTGGGGTCTCCCCAGGGCAGAGTAGAGGGGTAACAACCTCCCTCGCCCTGCTGGCCATGCTCCTCTTCATGCACCCCAGGGTGCCATTGGCCATCTTGTCAACAAGGGCACACTGCTGGCTCATGGTCAGCTTGTCATCCACCTGGATTCCCAGGTCCCTCTCAGCAGAGCTGCTTCCCAGCAGGTCAGCCACCAGCCTGTACTGGTGGATGAGGTTCAACCTCCCGAGGTGCAGCACTCAGCACTTGCCCTTGTTGAACTTCATCAGGTTCCTCTCCGCCCAACTCTCCAGCCTGTCCAGGTCCTGCTGAAGGGCAGCACAGCCTTCGGGTGGATCAGCCGATCCTCCCAGCTTCGTGTCGTTGGTGAACTTGCTGAGGGTTCCCTCATCCAGGTCGTTGATGCATAATTTGAACAAGACCGGGCTGAGTACTGAGCCCTGGGGAACCCCACTCACTACTGGCCTCCAACCAGACTCTGCGCTGCTGATCACAACCCTCTGAGCTTTGCCATTCAGCCCATTCCCAATCCACCTCACTGTCCACTCATCCAGCCCACACTTCCTGAGCTTCCCTATGAGGATGTTATGGGAGACAGTGTCAAAAGCCTTGCTGAAGTCAAGGTAGACAACATCCACCGCTCTCCCCTCGTCTACCCAGCCGGTCATGCCATCACAGAAGGCTATCAGATTGGTCAGGCATGATTTCCCCTTAGTGAATCTGTGCTGGGTACTCCTGATAACCTTCTTTTCCTCCACTGACGTGAAGTGTTAAAAACTGCAAATTCAGGAAAAAGTTTTCTCAAACGGAGTGTCCAAAACTGGCTGGCAATCTTGGTCTTAGTTACTTTACATTATAAACTGGGATAATAGGTCAATTTTTCTCATTCCTTCATATAGACAATATCAAACCAAATTAATTATTGTTTGAAAAAAAAATTCCTCAACCAATATGACAATAACATAATAGAGAATCCCAAGAATAAGAAAAATAATTAAAAAATCCCTCTATTCACTGCATACTTTGATAGTGATGAAGAAATAGTTTAGGAATGGTCAGACATTTAAAAAAAGTAACTTCAGATGAAAGCTGGGATCTTCTGGAGCACACAAAGAAAAACTATCAAATGATTTAAACCCAATCTCTCATGTATTCTAACCTGGATTATTAACTTGGTAACTTTGTCTGTCATTTTTGAAACATTTTTTCTTCCATAACCTACACTTGGAACCTGGTGTACCACAGAAAATTCATGCAGCTACCTTCTCTGTCCACCCTTCTGTCCCCTCACTGTAATTTTTGAAGTTGCTGGCCAGTTAAAATCAACTGTGCAAGAGATGCTAACATCTCAAATGGAATCCAGTTCCATCAAGCTTTGTGAAATCACCTTGGCAGTGCCAGGAGGACCGTGCCGATCTGCAAATCTACAGCAGGGCTCTCTAGGAGCGGCTGGTGGATGTGTAGCACAACTATTTTGAATGGTGCATCCAACTTTGCCAGGATGGTTCAGAACTTGCTAGACAGAGAATTGGAGAATATTATATCTCCAGAAGAATAAATTCAGTCCCTAAATACACCAGGGAATGTTTTTTACTGGTTACAGAGCCATTTGCTGTGGTATCACCTTCTGGCTACTGCTGGGTCCTGCACTTGCTCATCTCCTCCCTCTTGCTTGTGCCTCTACTTCCTTCTGTCCTTTCCTTGATTAAATCAACTCCCCCTTCAGCGCTCTCTTTCCATTTAAATCCCTTTGCTCCTATTCCTTTTCCCGTTGCTCTGATTGAGGAATTCATCCAGCTGTCCTCTGGCTGTAATTCTGCTGCGTGCATAATCTTGGTTCATCACGCTGTCCCATGGCCTAACACTGCATTTTGTGTGTTCCAGCGACAGCCAGACCTTTGTAAGAGGTCTGTAGCCTTTTCCATTGTATCAGAATTATCTCCAGAACATCATGCTAGCGCAGGAGGCTAAAGTTAAGATGTCTGCTGATGGTTTCAGGTGAAGTTTTATAAAGACAAAAACAGTCTCCAGGGACTTTTTATAAAAATCGGCCAAACTTGAATTAATCTTCCTTTGCCTTGTCTGCTCATGGGTTTGGTCTGAGTACTCACTTTGGTTAACAGAGACACAAACACTGCTTTTAAGCAGGTTACAGACTCAGCACTAACATGGGTTTTGAAGTGTTGATTTTTTCTTTTCTAAGGAAACAAAGAGATATCTGCTCATTTATAGTAGCACAAAGCCACCCTCAGCCTCCCACAATTCTGTGAAAGGAATTTGTGACTGCAAAGAAGCCACAGAATCACGCACTGAAAGCAAGGAGGGTTCTTCAGTGTACGATGATCTCTGACTGTAAGATAATGTCAGGATTTTTAAAAGCTAGGTGCAGGTAGCATGTTTTTAACATTAAAACTGCCATTGCAATCAAAATGTGGAAGTTGCTATTAGCAAACAGGTCTGCAAAGAATATTGGCACTCAGCATTTACTCCTGACTTTGCTCTTAATCTCCAGTGAATAAATCCCAGAATCTATTTGGTTTCGTGAGTTAAGTGCATGCTGAACTAACAGTGGAAATGCAGTTCTAACAACTGAAATTTTGACACCTGAAAGCAGGAAACTGTCTTTAATGCAAGTCATAGAAATATCACTTTCTAAGAAACATTTCAGGTGCTACATCTAAATCTAAAATCTGAAGCCAAATCATTCATGGAAATGAATTAATGAAGAACTAAACCAAAACGGTAGGAATTTCCCTCACATTACTGAAGATCAAAACGTTTTTCTCCAGTCATTACAGTCGATGAGAGTGACAGTAACTGCAGTTGTCACAACCGGTGTCCTGTACGGAAGATGATGTATTTACGTACCTACTACGTCCTGGAGAAAAAAAAAAACAACCAAAGAGCTCAACTATAAAAAGTTTCAACCAGATAAGGAAAAGATTTTTCTTGAACAAGACTTTCTCAATTAGCAGGCCAGCTAATAGCTGAATACCTGGGGAGAGCGGTGACTCGATTTGGAAGGTGTTACGATCAGGACCAGAGAGTACAAGAAGACTCAGAGAAACTTTCCGAATACCTAACAAAAACGGAAAGCTTACCTTTTATCCAAAAAGGTTTTCCAGTTAAAGTTAGTCCAAAAGTGAAAAAAAATAGGCTCTGCTTTAGCATGACTAAGATTTCCTGGAAAAAATACTACAGTGTTTGAGCAGGCACTGCGTACCTGCCTCTTAGCTGCTCGACGCAGAACTGGAGCTGCTCCGAAGGCAAACAACAGAAAAAGTGCCTCGATACTTCATCTCTGCTAAGGAAATGGGAAGTAGAATTTAATCCATTAGGCCTGCAAAAAAACTGGTTAGGCAGCTTTACGCAAATAAAAAGCAGCACATTCTTAAATGCTGATTGGAGAAAGAGCCCCAGCCCATGCCAGGATCAAACTGGTTTATTCTAAAGGACTTTGATACCACAGTGAGATCATGTGAGATTAGAGACATAAAATATTGCTACCAACAGATGCAATGGTGAGGATGATTATAGGGGCTATTGCCAGCTCAGTAGAAAGTGCTAGTATAAGCCAGTCCATTCTCTGAAATTTCAGCTTCTTTTTTGTTTTTATTTTTTCATCTTCAAAAATATAAAAAATACAATGCATAGGAACACATAGAAATCCCACGAACACATGGGAACTCCCCGAACAAGGAGTTTTACCCAGTCCCTTCTATGTTAAAGATAGTTCTCCTCACCAAAAGTCTGTAATTTTGTGCAGATCAGAGTAATCCTCCAAGGCATCATCCAACAACATCATGACCAAAAGCAGAAAATGGACGTTTCTAAAACTGGATGAATTTGCAATGCACTTCAGAAGTATCACGCGCATTTAGAAAGGCAAAAGGAGACCGATACAGCAGTTTTTACGCTAAAACATTTACGTTAGTTAATTTTAATCAATTCGTTAATGAAACCGGAGCAAACCCGTTTTTCTATTGCTAGTAAATCACCCCAAACAACGGCTTCAGTGAAAAAAGCACACGTGCCGACTACATTTGTGACATTAGCCTGTGCAAAGCCTGCGTTCCCGCCTCCGCAGCCCTAAGGGACGCCCCCCAGCCGGGCACCGCCGCACACCTCCATGCCCCGTTCCCCGGGGTCGTGCCCCGGGAGCAGCTTTCCCGGTCCCGCCGCAGATCCCACGGCCCCCTCCGTTATTTCTCGCCCCCCGCCCCCCCCGCCGCGGGCACACGCGTGGCTCGGCACGGAATCGCCTTGCTCCCAACTTCGCAATGGCGCCCCTAGGTCCCGTGGTACCGACAGGCTGGTACGGCTTTTCCACCCCTCCGAGAGGGTTTATTTTATTAGGGAAAGGGCCGGTACTGGCGTTTGCCCGCACCGCGGGTGTTACTGCGAACGCGCGGCGCCGCTCCCCGCGGTGCCCGTGGGCGGGCGAGGGGGTCTCCTCAGCCCGCAGCTACCGCCGCCCCCGCGGGCCGAGGCGGGGGGAGCCCGCTGCTCCGGGCAGGGGCTGCGGGCCGGGGGTGCCCGCTCACCGCCCCCGGGCGCGCACTCTCGCTGCCGCCGCGGGCCGCGGACCAGGGCCGGCTCCCGCCCCGCCAGGGGGCGCCGCCCCCACCGCGCATGCGCAGGGCCCCACCCCGCCGCCCCGCCCAGGCGCCTTCCGCCCGGCGGCCGCCGCTGCCGCTCGGTGCCTCTGTCAGGGTCGCGCTCGCCGCCCGGTCCCGCCCGCGGCGTTGCGATGGCGAGCGCTTGCGCGGCGGAGGAGGAGGAGGAGGCGGCGGCGGCGGCCGACCCGCCCGGCGGCCCGCGGGAGCCGTGCTACGTGGCGGCGGGGTGCTCCTGGCCCTGCGCGCCGCCGGGCGGCCTGGCCCGGGCGCTCTGCCTGCGGCGGGGCGCGGGCGGCGGCGAGGCCAGGTGAGCGCGGCGGCGGAGGGGGCCGTGTCGCCCCGCTCGCTCTCCTCAGGCGGGCGGCGCGGGGGTGGGGGCCGGGCTGGGCCTGGGCCGGAGGGCGGCGGGGCGGGAGCGGGCCTGGCGGGGCAACGCGGCCGTGGCGCTTCCCCCCCCGCAGCACCGAGGCCGTCGTGGCGGAGAGGCGGGCGGGCGGCGGGAGCGAGGCGCCGCCCTGCGTGCTGCAGCTGGAGTGCCGGCCGGCCGGCGCCGGCGAGATGGTCTCCGTCGGCGTCCTGAGCGAGGCCCGGAACATGGAGGTGTACGTGGGCGAGGAGTACTGCGGGACCGGCCGGGGCGAGAGCCTGGGCGCCGCCCGGGCCCCGGGGTGAGTGGCGGGCTCGGGCCGCGGCCCTGGCGGGCACCGGGGGGAGCCCGGAGGGGGGAGGCGGGCGTCGTCCCGGGGCAGGCGTCGGGGGTGGGGGGCTTGCTCCTGGGTCCCTCGCACTGTCTGGCCCTCCTCTGACCGGCAACGTCGTTCTCTGTCTGTGTATCTGTAAGGTGCTCCTACGGGTAAAGACCTGATGTCTGCACCAGGAAAGCCACCCAGTTTGGTCTTTCTTGAAGGTCTGTGCAAAACTGGTGAATGGGCATAGGCACTGCAGTCGCCTGGGATAACCCTGGTGTACCCCTGACGGTTACTGCTGGCTTGCACAACTGCTGCCTCTTTGACAAAAGATAGAAGGCTGCAGTTCTTCTGGTCACCTTTTCGTTCTTCTGTAATTAGTGAAATGTTAAATCCAGTAAGTTATAAAGTGCTGCTCTGAAACTCTGTTGTGTAAGACTACAGAAGGAGTTAGGACAGGTGCAACTTCTCTGCATCGTCTAACCTTTCTGGATGACAGATCCTTCGTCTCTTAAGCAGCTCTATTTTAGCTGATCTTTACCAAAAGATCTCGTCTCTTTGATTTGTAGTCATCTCACACTTCAAGAACAAGAGAGAAAATGAAAAAAAAAAAAAAGGGTTTGTTTTCCCCTTCAATACTTTCCATCCTTTGCCAGGGGAATTAAAGCAATGTCTTCTCTTTTGTTTTTAAGTCATTACGTGGCACATCTGCTTAATTAGCTAAATAAAAACAGCCGACTCAGAGCCTCAGGGAAGATGTGTGAATAACGTACTGAACCTCAAAAGCTTCTCTAGTAGACAATGTACGTACACATACAAATCCTTTTTTACATATGTACCCGATAAGATTCAATACAAGTTGAGTATAAGCATTAAAACTGCTATACCACATTAGAAATACGTTCCAGTCAGTCTTGTTTCTTATCTAAATATTTACTGATACTGTGTATTTCTACTAAAGAAAAAAGTACTTTATATAGTGATGTTACAGCTTGTTTATTTTATTTTTCTAGCGAAACTGAAAAGGTTACTTTATACAGAAAGTACCTTAAGTTTGAATGCCCCGCAGCCTCCTGTAGAATTAAGGTAGGGAATTGAACAGAATTGTTTTATTTTTCTTTGTCTTTTTAATCAGTTTGCTAGATTTCATTGCTCTTAGTCAAATTATTGTTTTTATATGCTTTGTATAATTTAAAAAAAAGTTAAATGGTACTTTGTCTTGATATGAGAGTTCTCCTTTTAAATTTTTATCACAGTTTTCTTTTTATGAAGAAAGGTGGTAACCTCTTACAGGAAAAAAAACCTTCATAAACTAGACAAGCTGCAGATAATCAACAGTCTCTGTGTAATTAGAACTGTTAACTCTGTGATGCGGTTTAATAACCTTATGAAAATCTGTATGGCCGCTGCTCTTAAGCACTTAGAAGGTCAAGGCCTGATTTACCTTCGGGTCATGCAGGCACCTCTGTTCAGAATTTTCTGAAAAATAATAGGTTAAATAGATTTAATTTCTCTGGAAAAGAGTTCAGCATTGTCCCATACATCAAAAGAAAACATGAAACTTCTTTTTTTGTTTTTTAACCAAAATTTCTTTTTTCCCTCTTCCAATAGCTGCTCTCCATTGGTGAGAAACAAAGAATACTCATCAGTAAAATAACTGTACAAGTGAAAACGGTGTCTTCAAAACTAGCAACTGATTTTCCTACACTAGGCTCAAGCATAGATCTAGACAGAGTGCAAACTATAATGGAATCTATGGGATCTAAGTTGTCTCCAGGTGCTCAGCAACTCATGGACATGGTCCGATGTCAGCAGAAGGTAAGTCATTGTGCTTTTCCATGAACATAAATAGTACTGATCTATGACCTTCTGTAACAGTTAGGTTTGTTCTAAACTGATTTGGCGGAAAAGGTTGGGTGTTTTTTATTTTCAACCCAAACTTTCTGCCATTTTAATCCTGGTTTAGCTATTGCCACCCTTAAATAAGGAGTGCAATGAATAAAGATTGTGTACTGAAGGAATCACTGTGCATACACCGAGTCTAGAGTTAAGAACTCTGTATCATCATCATTTTAAGCTTTGCTGCCACCCTCCTCTCCTTTTGTTCATTTCTGTTGTCACTGCTTGTCAAGGCACGTTCCCTGTAACATTTGGGGTTGGGTTTTGGGCTGGTTTGTCTCCTTTGTGGTTATTAAAAGCGTGTCACCTTCAACTAAAGGGAACGTGCTCTTACAGAGCATTTATTTGATTTAGATCTTAATCCTGCAAAGTAGGTTATTTCAACAGAATCCAGAATCCATCTGATGTTACTTATGTTCAGTCTTGGGGATGTAGCACGGTAAAAATGAAGTCAGTAAAACTGTTTTCTTACTTGGAGACTGACAAGATAACGAACACATAATGTATGGGGAAAATCTTACCCTGGGCTTTTCTCTAAGAATATAATTCAGAACTACTTTTAAAATCTTTACATCCCACTAATAGAATGCTGAGTTGAAAAGTTGCTGTTGTTCTTATTGTATAATTTCCAATGTATTTTAATGTTTAAATATTAATTGTATTGTTTTTCTTCCCCTCAGAACAGTTTACCTCTTGGAGACAAACTTAATTGGATCTTTGGGAAAAATTCAGACTTTGGAGGTGACCACGCAATAGATGGATTGCGCAGTGCAGCTATTCAGACATCACTAGATCAGTCAGCCAGTGAACCCTTGCCTGTTAAAAATAATTTCACAAGTGAAACAGCATATGAAGATGTAAAAATAAGTCATGATCTGAACACACAGGTACCTGAAGGAGGGAATACTTCTGATTCTGAAAGACTTACTACCCAGCAAAATACAGTTGACCTCAGAAATTATTTTAAAGTCATGGGATCTTTGCATATGCAGGAACAAGCGAGCGAAACCCCAAATGTAGCTAATCCACAGGTGCTTCTTCCTTTTCTTCAAAACTTATGTAGTCAGGTAAATCATCTTCGGCTAAAAGATGGTGATGGGCGCTTTGGGAAAAATGCAGTGACTAAAGAGGAAGGCGTTCAGTGTGTTGGGTAAGTTAAGTTTGGTACACTTATCAAAGTAGTAGTTTGGCTGTATTTATTGACAAGTTTAAAAAATAAAATACATAATGTAAGCATTATGTATTATGTCAACTGACAGCAATAGTGAATCTTAAAATACTTGGTTTTGAAGGCTGTGTGGTGATGAACAAGGTTACGATTAATTCAGATTAATTAATTCAATTCAGATGAGCTGCTTCAATGTAGTTTTTTTCAGAAGAAATCCCAACATCATTTGTTGTTAGTAAACTGTGTCTTTTGCCTCTATTTCACCTTTTATGATTAAAAAAAAAAGTGTAGTCTTTCTGCAATCTCATACATTAATTAATGCATCTGTTACTACATTTTCATTTTGACTACTTCCTAAAATCTTAGATCTTTTTTTTTTCACACCGTGCCATGATTTTTCTGCTGTACTTAGTGTATCTCATCCCACTGATCCTTCCTGTCCCTCCTTGATTGTTGGCATTTACAGTGCAAACTTCACAGTAGTGGTAGTAACACACCTGGTTTGATACCTAAGGAACAATAGTGGAAATGTTGAGATGCAATAATGTAGCATAGGAATCTGGGTTCTAATGGAGCCTGAACATCTCCAGCTCCTGGGAAAGTGCAGTATTTTTAAAGAACGCAGATGCATAGTTTGTATAACTCTTGAAACACTTTAGCTGAGAAGAATAAAGCCTGCCATACTGACAGAATTTGAACTCTGTATACTGTTGAGTCATGTGGATTTTGTTAAACGTAAGTAAGGTTGGAAGAAGATGATCATATACCCTAGTATGTTTATGAAAAAAAAGTGAGATTTAAAATGTGGCAGCTAGGCAAGGTATTTTACTTGTGCTAAAAACCTAATACTGTCCAAAGCTTGTATAATAGAGATTTTACATTTAAAAGGAGTTCAAGTGCCCAGATCTCTCTTGTGCCCCTTGTCATTAAGAAATAGGTTATACTTATTCTTATGTTTGCTCTTTTCACAGAGTAGAACAACAGCCTATTTGCTCCTATTTGGAAAAGATGATCTCAAAAAATATGGATCTGATGGAGAAAAAACTAATGGACTATATTGATTGCCAAATCCAGGCTCTTCAGACACATATAGATAATAAAATGGTTCTCTTAATGGACTTGGTTCAGAACTCAAAGCCAAACAAAATTTCACAAGCGCACTATGATTCTAACGAGGGGTTCTCTTATGGAGAGAGATAGGTGTATATAGATATAGGATGTCAACGTAAGTAGTTTAAGGGCAATTATACTTTACCGAGCTTAGTATTTATGGAGTTATAACTGTAAAGAACCTCAGTGTTGTTGACTTGCATCTTGTTACTGTAATTCTAACCACTATTGTACACAGTTGTTAGTTTTATGAAAGATCTTAAGAATGTGTGTTTTTCCTAAATATAAGAATTTTGTATGCCCTTTGTGGCTTATTTATTTATAGAGCATTGCTAAAAGCCATATGAAACAGTTCCACAGTTTCAGTTTGGACAATGAAGTACTCTAAATAAACTGAGTTAGAGATTATCTTTTTACCTACATGTAATCACTTTTTTTATTGTCTTGATTTTTTTGATGTGTAACATGTTACCAGTAGAACAGAATGTGGTTTTTTTGTGCTTTCGGTGCATTTTAATGGCACTCCTGTTTGAAGATGTTTATTACTCCATCTATGAGAGGAAGGGTAGTATTCGCAGTGCCCAATTCAGACTGTTTAAGGAGTTGGGTTTAGAGAGACAGGCTAACTTGAAGGGCAGCCTGGGTTCTTTGGAAGCCTTGTTGGCTGTACAGGCGCCTAAGTTAGGAATCTAGGCTCCTTAAGTGATAATTAAACTAAGACTGTCACTGTACTTTTCCCCTCCTCAATTAATTGAGCCATGCAGGAACAACTGAAATGAATGTATACTTGGCAGACTTGTATTTATCCGTGTTTCGTTATCCTAAGAAGTTATGTAATTTATGGTTCCTCTCAAGGGGACCTCATTGCCAGATGAACATGCTGGGATAGGATCTGCTGCATTTCACCAACCTTAGGCCTTAGTGCGTCATATTTACTTTGATCTGTTGGGATCGGTTCTGCTGTCACTTGGGGAGGTAGAAACGTGACTCGAAGTCCCTCTTTTGTGGAAGGTCAAGCTTCATGTTTCTTTCTGTTTACTGCTCTTGGAGTTCTGGGGTGCACCATCTAACTTGGATGGTGTAGTGACCTAGTGGTAAACCCTTAGGCTGGGTGCGTGGACATTGGTTGTATTTGATGTCTTAAAATGCATTGAGCAAAAGCTGTTGATGGGGAAGCCAGTGTTGACTGAACAAGCAGTGTAGGCACGTACAGTCTAGTAGTGTCCAGTCTACCTAATGTTTTCTTCTCCAGGAAACGTGATGTCTTTTAAAGACTGTCAGATCTTAATGGTAGCAACCCACAGGAGTAGATTTTTGAAGAGAGGATAATTTGCTTTGAACAGGCATTTCACAGTTGTCCCTCAGCTTAACTCATGCCAAGTGCAGTTTCAAAGTGATTTGTAAAGATAAAAAGAGAATTTTTTTTTTTGAACAAAGTAGTACCTAAACTATCTTGTGATTTACAAGTCACTTGACACCCATAAAGATAGTTTTTAGATGCTTTCTAAGAAACACCCTGAGGTAGGCACTTGCATTATTTTTCAACTCAGTGTTTTAGGATACAGTGCTAGAGAGTTTTTTTTAATTACAAGAAAAGTTGCAATATGTTTCCAAGCATTGTTGTAGTCCAAGGCTGTTAGCTTATTGATTTTTTTTTTTTTTTTTTTTTTTGGTTGGTTTGACTTTTTTTCCCCGCTCCCCTCTTTGAATGACAAATCTGAATAGAAGTTACAAAAATTCAAAATATCCTGGCGTAGTTAGTAAGAGCTTTGGATTTTTTGGTAGCCATATCCTGCTTGACGTTTGGTGTGATATTTTAGTATCACAGCTACCACAATGATAATATTTGAAATCAAAACCACAAATGAAAGAGCGTAGAACTTGTATTGTTGCAGGTTTGGGGTTTCTTCAGTGTCTGCTTTAGTGAGGGATTCTGTGTAGAGAAAAAAGAAAGTGGGATGTTTTAAGTTTTGAATACTGTGTCACTTCAGTAAAAATTAAATAAACATTTTCCTCACATATTTTGGTTATGAGGAGTTGACCCACACTGATCACAAATTATGAATCTGTAGTACCGAAGAGTTGTACAAATTTGTAATAAAACTACTGTGCAGAAGCGCATCACCGTGTTAACAAATTCTTTGATATAGCTGCAGCCAAGTTTCTGCCAAGCAGTGCTGTTGTCTTTAGAACCGGATAGATGGGAGATGCTGAAGCAAAGCTGGGCAAAAAAGGAACTGGTGGTTCTAACCCTGTCTCTTCCAATGGTTTACTAGCTGGTCCTTGGTAAAACTCATTCATTTTTCTGTGAATCATGAAAGATACTATGAAAATTAATCTGTGTTTTATAATACTTTGAGGGTCATCTATTTGCAGTTGAATCCTTTTCACATAGACGTGTCCAGTTTCTAGCATATGGATGCAAAATCTTTTGCTACTGAAATAAATGGGAACATGTTTAAAATGCTGCTAGAGCTCTAAGAGGTTAGTAATTATTTTTAAAAAGAAAAAAATGTTTATTAAGAGCATGATTAATGCTAAATACTGCTTGGATCTGACACATGGAAGCACGTGGCACAATGTGCTTTTCTCAGGTGAAGCTTCTGCTCAGTAAAAGTTACGAGAATGGGTGTAGTGGGAACCGTAGTACAAGCCCTTTAAAACAAATAGCTCTGCCATATTTTGCAGTCTGTTCTATGTTAGTGCTCCATACTTGGGCCAATCCAGAGCAGACTGCAAATTGTGCTGAAGAGCGTGTCAGATTGGGGCACTGAAGCTTAGCTGTCTCCTGAACAGCTTTGCAGCTCTAACTGCTTTTGATTTTTCCTCCAGTGGCTGTCCTTCCCATGCTTTTGTTCTAGTAGGCAATAGGTATAGTGTGAGGATTTAACCTAGGGTGGCATAAGTCACCTGTGTTTAGCATCTGGCATAGCTTTTCTGTAGCACCCACAAATAAAGCTGGGGTTACAACAGAGCTCGACTGTGATTTGGAATGTGCTTTCTGAGTAGTCTGTGAGAAATGAGCCCCGGTCCCTAGGTATGCTTCATCAAAAAATACCACATTTGAAAATCTGAAATCTCTTGCCATTCATAACTTCTTCTGAATACTTAGTCAGATCCTGCACTACTTGTATAACTAGGAGTGAGTGCTGCTGCTTCTACTGCAAAGAACACGCCTGGATCCAAAAGGCCATCAGCCTGTCGGTTTGAAAAGTATGTCTGTGATCTCACAAAACACAGGCTTCTGTTGAACCTGTGGTTCTGATGCCATGTTCGTTCTGAACTAGTGTAACTCACTTATTTCATTAGTGGGAGGAAGGTAATGGATGTACACCAAGGAAGAGCTTAATCAGGTTCTTAATTTACGTATTGCTCTTACCGGAGTGATCAGCAGCCCTGAGATCTCTCTTCAGGCGGATGGGACCTACCACGGTATTAGTTTTCCACATGTATGAAGAAATGGCTCTTTTTTGCCTGGAGATACAGCCTTCAGTACAGCGAGAGTTTGCGTTGTTGCTGTCACAAATTAAAATATCGCACTGGAGATAAACTGATGGAAAGCTCTGCAGGAACCTGAAGGCATTAAATTTGAATCTTCCATAGTGTTCAAGCGGTGGGTAGGTTACCACAGTGTCATCTTTACTGCAGCTGCAACAGAATTCGCATATCTGTTAAAGTAGTCCACATAAACATTCTTGCTAACTACTGTTGACTAACATCAGCATTTAGCCAGGGCATTGTTTTTACATGTGGGCGTACAATGGTGTGCTTTTTCCCTCTCCCCAGGGCAATGTAGTGCTTGCCTTCCCTAGCTCTGTTTACGTAATGCCTTTAAATTTCTATGAAATTTAGCTTCCAACCACAGTCTGCTAAAGAAGGTAAGTGGAAGAGAGACCAAAATAAAAGAACTATGGTTGACACTTAGATTATATTTCCTCACGTGTTAGGAGACAGTCGTAAAATAATTTAGGGTCTTACCCACTTCTGATTAAGTCATATGTTAGCGATCCAAAATCAGGTTGTGGAGATGCTGTACAGGTATCCACAAACACCAACAGATTTGGGTCGGTGGAACGAAGGCTGACTTGAGCAAAAAGAGTTTGGTTCAAGTCTACGTAATATGGGGACTGGAGTACAGGCTTGGAGAATGAACCCGAGTCATAGAATGACATGCTAACATTGTATCTTCCCACAGCGGTTGTGTTTTGGATGACACTATTTTTCGTTACGTAAATGACTTCTAAGGTTGAATTGTTTTCCATTTTGCATTTCACAATAATCTGTATGCTCTTTTGACGGGTGATAATGTTGCCAGTTGGAGAGAGAGAGATGACGTTGGTGTAAGTGATGCTCTGACCGTCATCCTGTAAAAGGAATCGTATGAAGTGCTCAGCTGTGACTACATGAGCAGTGCAGTTGAAATCAATTGTACTGAAGTTACAAAGCTGCCCAGGTACGCTTACCAGAGGCTCCAGAAACCTTTGAAATGTCAAACAGGTTGCAATCAAAAAACCATTATCAACCCTCCTGTTTTTTCAAAACACTGAACCAAACTGTGTAGCAAAAAGATTAAGGAGTACTGCATGGAGCATGGAAAGTACCAAAGCTACGCTTCAGCCACACTTATCAGAACAATGCTGTGAGCTAGCTCTTGGGAATCGTCACATCTTAGGGTTTTTCCCCTTTCCTTGTGATGCCAGGGTAAGTGCCAGCTGTATCGCTTGCAGAGAATGTTGAAGTTGCATACCTAACACTGTGCTACTTCTGATAACCTGGGAATGAAACATTTGGGATTAATTTGTGTGGATTCTCCTGGACTTCCTTTGAAAGGCTCATTGATCATCAGGTTCTTAAAGAGGGAAAATCTTCTTTCTATTTCAAGACTGGGAACACACAATTGGATGAGCTAAATGAAAGTAAATCTGCTGTTACCTTACCGATAAATGCTTTTACAAGCTCTTATCATTCATAAGCTATTGTTAGCCTCACATAACTTTTTTACCCCCCCTTTACCTTTTTAGTTGTTCCACAGCTGTCTAATGGGAAGGAGAAGATCACCGAGTCTGTTACAAATGGACTGCAAGATGGATCATTCAGCTGTAGGTGAGTCTCATTATAACCAAGGGAGGCCAGGTAAGACTTGCTCAGAACAATTTTCATGCTATCTGAAGAGCATGTAAGGAGTGCTGCCATTGAAAGAGAAATTAAAAAAGGCATAACAAAAAAACGTTACCACAAACTGTGCTGCGGTCATCTCTCAGTTGGTCTAGATCCTTGAACCTGTTGCGTAGTTCTTAATTTGTCAGTCTGAAACGGCTCCTGTGCGTTTCAGAAGTCAGAACAAAATTTCATGCTTGACTTCAAAAATGTGACATAAACAAAAGCATGTAAAACTCATGCTGGAAGTTTAATTTTAAACCCAGTAACACACAGTGAATTACAGCCTTAATAAAAGGGAAAAGGAATCGAAGTGCTAGTGTGGACTGGTGGATGAGGAAATAGATTTATGGCAAGCATCAAGGCTTTAGGGGGGTTCTTTTTCCACCTCAGTTAATGAGAAGATGGGCATGCAAACATGGAAAATGGTCCAGCTCTGGGGGAAAGGAAATTGCAACACACCTGAACCTTGTTTGACTAACTAGTGTAGACCATTTTCCTCAGGATCTTGGGGAACAAAGCCATTTAAACTAACCAGTCAGAAAGAGTTTATCTTTACATCTCTAGGATGGTAACAATGCCTGCTTTGTCCAAAAGAAGGAAAACATCAGATTTTTAGTGGTGCTAGCCAGAAAAAAGACCAAAAAGTGAAAGGACAGGCTTTCTTTTGCAGATGGGTGGGTGAGGTAATGAGACTAATGTGGGATTTCTGCATGTAAACAGGGTTAATGTCTACCAATAAAAAGGCTTAAATCCTCAGTATCAACCACCGGTTCTTTTCAATATTTATAGGGCAAGGGAAGAATCCTTGAAACGGCATCCAATTGATGTAGCAAGCGTACTTACTGTCGGGCTCCACAGGGCCAGGCAGCAGAACACTGGTGTACTGAGCAGAAAATCCTCTGTAGGAGTTGGCGTAGTCTGTAGACAGCACAACTGTCATAACATTTGAGGAGGATTCAAACGTGGGCTGAGCACGACCGCATACTTTTCCTATTAAGCCGGTGTCAGTGGTGAGGCCATCGTAGATTGCTGTGAAGTCAAACTGGCAGTTTTTGTCTAGTTCCAGGCTGTAGATAGAGAAAAAATAATTGTAAGGAAATCGGAGCGTAGAGAGCATTGCTCATGCTGGATAGAGGATCCAGTGCAGATAAAGTGCCTGATAAATTCCACTCAACTGAAATAAAAGAATGGAGGGTAAAAGAATGCATAAGTAGACATTATTAAAACCAGATAAAACATGGAAAGCCCTCAAAGGCAAGAAATGCTTAATAAAAGCGTGATTCTGCTCCCCTTGAAATAACAAACATTTTGCTATAGCTCTCAACAGAAGCTGGATCAGCTACGCTTTGATAGCTCTGATACTGTATATATTGATTGCTACTTACTAAAAATAACCACACCTTCAAATATATATTTTTATATATATATAAACCCCCAATCCTATATCTTAAAATAAAGAACTTTTAAAGCGTAGGGTTGACTTATGCAGGTCTCTGAAATCTCTTGTGTATGCCACCAAAGGAAGGCTCTTGCCCTTTTTATCAATCTGCCTGAGAGCTTCTCTAGGTGCTGGCTGCCCTTGATGAAAAGCACCAGCTGAACCGTGGTGGGTGGATACCTCCCCAACAACATCTGGGGAGAACATACACCACACTGCGCAGAGTTCGTCATCGCAGAGGGCAGCGGTCAAGGTAACGATTTCCTGTAGAATCCTAGGTGTTCCACACTCAATTCTTACGCAGTATTCTGCAGCCTGAATAGCTCAAGAAACGTTCTAAATAGCAATTACAGCACACATGATGGATTTTAAACATATGCCTTATGTAGCAAAAGCCTTATTTATACTGATGGATTTAAGTTCAGACCATTCAGGCTAGCTTAAAATGACCCTACACCTCGTGGGCAGTCACCTGAAATGCTTTCTGCATTTCACTGACTGGCGCTCCAGTAGCTACAGGGTAACGTACAGTGATGTGGAACACATTGCAATTACTTTATCATGAGAGTCAGCAAAGTATGTTTGTTTTAAAAGGGTATAGCTGTTCGGAAAGTTTGAAAGCACTTCTGCTTCCTGTATTTAAAGTAATGCCTTTAAACAGAATGACAGAAGAGTAATAGAGCATTAGGGATTTACTCACAAGAAATCCTGGAACTGCAGTTTTATCTTCGAGTTTCTTGCTGTTTGTATGTGCCAGACACAGTATGTAAATTCAGGGTAAAGCCCTGGGTAGTTGGGGCTGGTAATTGTCCCATTGGGACCAGTTAATTGGCCCCCACAGTTATCAATTTCTGAAAAGAAAAGTAGATATATTGGTAACAGTATATACGATGAGCTGTAAAAAATAAATTAAGGATCTAAAGTTATGTAACTAACAGGATTGTTTCTTTAGGATTCCATTCTTTTGGAAATCATTGAACGTACTAAAGATAGAACTTCTACAGAGAATTTCAGGTCAGGTGGATGTTACGAAATGAAGCCATGGTATATCTGCGAGGCACAGTGTAATGGTGTCTGAGATGGCTGTAAATGAGTTTGCTTTGATACTGTGAGCAATTTAGTTACGACTATATTTTGGTTAAATTAGGTGCCATCTTGAAAAACTGGCAATGAAGATGCTATATGAGCCAAAAGCAGCCCCAAGAGACTTTATATTGGAGGTATTATGAGGCCTTGGTCATGATCTATGTGGAAGTGCAAAATCTTCAAGTTTGAGAGAAATTTACTTTATAGACAAAGGCAAAATAAAATCGTCAGTGGAAACCTCAGGAAGACAAATGTAGACTAGAACCAGGGCACAATTTTTCAGTAGCAAAGTTAAACACTGGAGCAGCATAAACCAGGATGTGGTAACTACTCTGTAAAATTGAGGCTTCTAAGAGCTTAGTACCATGCCACTCAGGTCAGCAGAAGCAGAGGAACTGGTCACGCACTAAGACTGATTTTTATCCAATCTATTCTTATGTTTTAAGAAAAAAAAAAAAGTAAGGAGATTGTTGAGTAAAAACCCTTACTGACTTCTGTGGCCTGTACTCAGCAGGACTAGGTGGTCATAATTCTCCTTCTGGGTAAACGCTATAATATTTGCAAACTGAGCAAATTTAGTAGAAGCCTGTGAGTAAAAGTAGAGTCCCATAATGCTGCCTTTGCAGTAATTTTTCTGGGTAAAACTGCACTTTCTAAGCTCTCCAGCAAGCGCACTATCGTTTTGCTGCCTCCTTCCTTCCACTTATTTCCCCCCCCACCATTCTCTAAGGGCTGAAGAACTGAGTGAGGCCTGTTAATAGTCTCTAATTGCTGTCCTAAACTTTCCCTTAGTGAGAAAGTTTCTTTTAATGGTGCAATTCAGATAGTATTTAATGGCTGCATTAAGTTTCGACTTACTTGTTTCTGGTGAAAAGAAGTAGTAGAAGACAAAGAAGTTTCGTGTGAAAGCCACGGAGTTTGTCGTTATGACAAAAGTTAAATTGGCTGAAGAGGAGTGAAGTACTGGAACTGCATCAGTGTTGTTGCATACTTGCCCAAGAAGAGGTGAATTAGTTGAGGGACCATCATAGATTTTAATGCTTTCTGTATCACAGCTTGAAGAAGGAGCAAATCTATCGAAAAAACACAGTGAGAGCTACCTCAGCTCACTGAGAGAGATACGGGATCTCTGTAATCCATGACACAGCTTCAATACAGAGAAATATTTGGACACAGTATTCTGTGCTGTATTCTAATGGAATGAAGCAGTACAAAAACATCTGGAGGAAATACTTACTTAAAATAGGAGAAAATGAGCCTAATTGTTTGATTTGTGTTCCTCTGAATTTGCCAGATGCAGTTTGCATTTGCCTTTAGCTCAATCTTTAACGGTTTGCTGGGCTCGTGAAGCAAAGCACCGCAGTGCGGTACACCTGCTGAAGAACAGTAACAACAAAAACCAGCTTGCAAGGATAGCTCTCGAGTTTTCCTCTTGCAATAATGTCTTATCATCCGCAATGCAAAAACCCTCCATCGTGGAACAGACATGCAAAATGTACTATTTATTTACTTATATTACAGCAGTTTATGAAAGAATCAAATAGTAAAAGGGTATTAGAGAATGCTTCTAATCCTCCTTTTTCTAGTAGCAGAGAAAAGAGGAGTTAGGGCAACAGATCACAGATGAGCAAGACTGGAAGTGCCAAGTGACACAGGACACCTCAGCACCTCGGTTCTGCAAGGCTGGCCACCACAAGCACCTCCAGCCTCCTGTCTTCCCCTACACTGAGTTCCGGTTCTGACGTTCAGCCCTTGACTTAAAAGCATTTGGGAACCAAAAAGGCTTTTCAGATTTTAGCTTCTAAAGGACTATGTGTGGGATTACTATCTGTTTACTGCTGCATGCAATTCTGATCTTCCATCTCTAAAAGGGTGCTGCTAAACAGGAAAGGCTTCAGAGGACGGCAACAAGGACAATCAAAAATTTGACAGCTTCCAGACAAGGAATCAGTAAATGAACTGAAGCATTTCAGGTCAGAAAAGAGATAACAAGGGGGGAAAGGAGGTGCTAGAGGTCTGTAAATTCATGAAGAGGGTTAATAATGAGCTATTCTCTTCCAGTACAGTAACTCGGTGGCCTGGAATGAAACCAGTACGTTGTGGGTTTGAAATGCAGAAAAGGAACTGTCTCTCTTTGCACGTGGATCTTTGCTGCAGGGTGATGTGGATGGTAAAAATAAAACAAAACAGGTCAGATCCATGAAAGAAATAGCCTTTGATAACTATTAAACACAAAGGTAGCACTTCCTCACTTCCTCTCTGTTTCAGAAGTCCCAAACCACGTTTGTTGGTGACTGGGAGAGTATTCGGTGGAAGTATTATGCAGGCTTGTGTCTGTATTCCTGCCTGAGCAACCTCTTTTGGCTGTTACTGGGTTCAGGATGTGGGGCTAGCTGGACTTTGACTCGGTTCTCCTTTGAAAAACCACAAACCAACCATGGCTGACATCCCTAACATCACTTAATGAATGTTAATATGTTATGAAGTAGTTGTGGTAATGGCCATTTTATAGGAAACTTTTTCTAAAGTTTATCATCCAGTTTGAGCATAAGATCTCCTTGCTACTTTAATATTAATCTAAAAATAACGGCCTAAAACAGCAGGAAGAATTTCTTATATAGCGTATGCAGTCCCAGATAAAAAGGACAGGCTTTCTGATGAACTACAGAGGGAAAAGAAAGGAAAGACCTTTCTTGTCACATCTGAAACCTCCTTGTTGTAAGAACAAGGCCAGCTTTGCCTTACCCTCCCTCTACATCCCTCCTGCAGTAATACTTCATTATCCTGTAGTAGCACCTCCCATTAACTGGGTAAATTGTTGATTTGAGCACAGAATGGTGGTCCCAAATCGAGCAACAGGTGAGTTTCTATTGTTCCTGATTGAACAAAGGAAAAATGAACAAATCTCTTTTAAAAAGCAACTGTTTCCCAATTAAGTCGCTTTATTCCTGTTACTCCCAATACAGTATTAACTGATAAATGCAAATTTCCGTTTCAGAGTAAAATATCTTCAAAATCAAGTTCTTAAGTTAAAAATTTGCCATAAGGATTCATATATTGCATTTTTTTTGTTATTTACCATCTTAACGCTTGCTGGCACTTCTGGGTGTTACTATTGCACAGCAGTACATTAAAATAAGGTGCACTTTTAGAGATAGGTTTAACGTTTTTCCCTTCAGTAACCTCTAACATAGCTATTGTGCAAAAATCAATAAAATTTCACAGATGGAGAAAAGACTAGATTTCCATACCCATGGATTCTACTGAGTTGTCTTCAGCAAGAGCTAGAGCAGCTACGAGAGGCAGGAGGAGGAGCTGTCTGAGCGCCTGCATTTTGGCAGCAGCTGGGGAGGTTTGGCTCTTCTATCTTTTATACCCCCAGCTATTTCCTAATCATCTTGCATTACATGGTATCACAGAGGGAGGGGTTAATCTCTCAATTACTGTTTCTTTTTAACAGATATAAATGAGAAAGCAACAGGTGTGCCTTTTTTTTTTTTTTTTTTTTAATATGTACTGCGTGGAGTAAGTTTAACTGTGCTTTTGTCGGCTCCTTTGAGTTCGAAGCATGTTTTTCGGTTGCTTTCATTGAGCGTCTGTTTGGGTGTGTTGACATGAGCAGGAATGTTCTGGAAGGGATTGACAGACTCCCTTGGGAGACACATTCAGCAGTTTGCTTTTAGCACTGCTCAGCAGGAGCTTGGTGTTTCCCCACCTTCATCTTGACACCTATCCCCTTAGGTCATACTGGGCAAATCATTCCCTGTCCTTGCTGGGGATTCCTCAGGTTGTAAAGTGCGACTATTGTAACAGAGTTGTTGTGAGTGATAATTTCCTATTGCTGGAACATGCATGGATGAACAAGGCCAGATTTATGTTAGTTACGGGTTTAAAAGAAGCAGATTGCACTGCAACCACTTTGTGGATAAACCTTTCTTAGTCCCACAGAAGAATCTACAAAAAAAAAAAAAAAAAAAGACTCAGCCCTTCCCTCTGGAGGTAAGGAGGTAAGCGCAGTCCCAAGAGCCTCAATTCCTTCTAGCACGAGTCTCATGCTTTGACTGTCTTTCCATAAGGACTAAAGCTCTTGAAATCCAGAATATTGCCTGCTGCAGCTGTGGATACCCAATCTTTAAAGCTTCTGGAGGTTGTGGTGGTGCCAGTGCCACAGATGTGCTCTTCCCCTGACCTTGCTTCAGTGTGGTACCTGCGTGGTGTATGAACAGCCAGGGTTCACGCAGGAGCCTGGCTGTGTGATTCTTTCCAATGCCGAGAGCAGGCATCCCACAGGTGTGCAAACAGGGTTCTTTCAGGTTTACTAGAAAAGTCAAATTGCAGCACAGACCTTCTTGAAACCCATCCAGGTACTTCCATAAAACCAATTTTTTTGTACAAACCTGTTTTTTTTTTCTTTTATAAACAAACTGACATATGCATCTGTAATAATCTTGTATTTCTAATCTCAGACCTATGCTGCCTTTAAAACAACTCTGATTTTTAAGTCGCTTTAAAGATTTTGAATGCAACACTCTCTTCATCACAGCGATGTACTTACACTGCCTTTAAACATGGAGGCATTGAATACATGTATAAAAATGTCACATAGCATCTGAATTCCCTTTAGCTTCTGGAAATGCTAAATTTGCATTTACTCTGTATAGCCTTTCATTTCTTACACCCACACACATACTTGCAAGGAATTTTCAAATGCTAACGTCCATTTTGTAAGCCGGAATGCTGTGCTGCCATTCAGCGGGACCTGGACAGGCTGGAGAGTTGGGCGAAGAGGAACCTGATGAAGTTCAACAAGGGCAAGTGTTGAGTGCTGCACCTGGGGAGGTTGAACCCCATGCACCAGTACAGGCTGGGGGCTGACCTGCTGGAAAGCAGCTCTGCTGAGGGGGACCTGGGGAGTCCTGGTGGACGACAAGCTGACCATGAGGCAGCAGTGTGCACTTGTTGCCAAGAAGGCCAATGGCACCCTGGGGTGCATGAAGAGGAGCGTGGCCAGCAGGGCGAGGGAGGTTGTTCCCTCTCTACTCTGCCCTGGTGAGACCCCACCTGGAGCACAGTTCAAGAAGGATGAGGAACTCCTAGAGAGAGTCCAGAGGAGGGCTACAAAGCTGATGAGGGGACAGGAACATCTCCCCTATGAGGAGAGGCTGAGGGAGCTGGGCTTGTTTAGCCTGGAGAAGGCTGAGAGGGGATCTCATCAGTACTTACAAATATCTTAAGGGTGGATGTCATAAGGGTGGATGTCATGAGGATGGAGCCAGACTCTTCTCAGTGGTGCCCAGCACCAGGAAAAGGGGCAATGGGCACAAACTTTAGCAGAAGAGGTTCCAGTTGAATGTGAGGAAGAACTTCTTGACTTTGAGGGTGCCTGAGCCCTGGCCCAGGCTGCCCAGGGGGGCTGTGGAGTCTCCTTCTCTGGAGATATTCAACCCCCGCCTGGACGCTGTCCTGTGCCCCCTGCTCTGGGTGAGCCTGCTTGAGCAGGGGGGTGGAACTGGGTGAGCTCCTGAGGGCCCTTCCAACCCCTGCCAGTCTGGGATTCTGTAATGCATGAACTTGTGCTGGGAGCTCTGCCAATCAATGCTGTGTCTGTCAGAACTGGGAAAAAAATGCTTATGGCTATGATAGCCTGGTAATTTACTCTGGTAGTTACAGGTTGGTAGTCAAACTGTTTGCAGTTACTTTTAAATGAATGAGTAGGAAATTTTCTTGCTCCAGAGCTGATATTAAGGGACTGGACCCTCCAGGCAGTGGCACAGTGTTTCTGAAGGGCTGAGACGATGCTGGCAGCTACACCTGCACAAAGAAGTCTCTGAGGAGCTGTCTTGCTGCTCCTTGCTACAAATCTGAGTGTTCAAACTGTTTTCAACTCTCGTGTGTTAAGCCCATGCTCAGATAGTGTGATGTGTTCAGATACCGGGTGATGCCAAAATATTAATGGCCCGCTTTGAATTCCCTCTCCTACCTCAACAGAAAATGTCCAACAAGTCTTTGTGAAAGTCTGTTGAGATGAGAATGACTGTAGGAAAGGCGTTTTAAAATAGCAGATCCTCAGAGCAAATTAGCGTCTGTTTTAGTACAAAGGAACAAGGATTCAGATGCTGTAGCACCGTTATTTTCAGGCACTTCCTCCCACTGCCTACAGCCAAGTGCAGTAGTAGGGAAAATGTGATTTGAAGCACTTTGCTGCTCTCAAGTAATGATGTAGAGCAGCAGGGTTACAAGTGTGATGGAGTTTTGTGTGAACCAAGGATGATGAGGACATACTCTGGCTTGGGATGGGTGTTACGGTCCTGCAGGATGAGGACTTTGGCAGCAAGCCTGCTCAGCCGATGCCAAGGCTTAACCACCAGGTAAGAGACTTGATCTGGAGCCTTCATGGGAGATCTGCATGATTTTGGCATTTGAGAGCTGGTGAAGTTATTCACGGAGAAGCTGAGCTTCAGAGTTACTCTAATCCCTTTTTGAAGGGATGAAGCATAAAAGGAAAAGTTACTGAAAAAAGTGGATTTTTTTATTATTATTTTTTGCTTGTGTGGCACAGCTTTTAGACACTAGGCATCCTTACTCAGTACAGAGCATCTCATTTTGAGTTTGAGTAATCTGCACGTACTCGCCATGTGCAAATGTGGCCATATGGAAATGTGGTCTTAAAGATGCTTTTCACAAGCCAAGTTCACCGGATTATCAAAATCTAATCCATCTCTTTCCCCAAGATGACTGCTGTAGTCCTGTACAATTCCTGTACAAATATCAACAAGATATTTTTTCTATTATGAACCGAAAATTATTAATTTATACTTTTTTTCACTAAGTCATTCCAAATAGGACAATTTAAAGTGCAGAAACACTTTCTTGGCTAACAGTGATATAAATTGAAGAGACATTGGAAGAAAAAGGATGAAGCAAATGCTTTAATGAAGTAAATTTAGATGTAACTTTTTTTTATAGGTCTAATCTCCAGTAATAAAAACTGACATATAGAAATATTATAATAGTTTATAGGTATTGCAGATTATATATCAGTATTGTACAATATTTTTTCCAAATTTTTTTGAGTTCCTATTTAAAATAATTGCTCAGATGTTATTGGTTACAAGGGATGCTTATCCTTTGATTTATGTTTTTTCTTGAGCTCAGAAGGCAGCACTGTTATGTGTGCATCTGTAAGGCAGGTTAATCTTCCTTAGATGCTTGGTATTTGAGTTATTTGGTACAATAGGGGGAACTGGAAAAACTGTGAGAGAGAAACAAAAGTTTTGATGAGAAAAATCAGCCAGCTCTGATTGGCTCTGATCTAATTGCTCTTTGTCACTGAAGATTTACTGAAGTTTAGGCTTTTACAAATCTGGAATATAGATCCAAAAGATCTAAAATTAAGGAATACAAGTACAGCTAAGATTAAAAGATCTTTAGATTTACACCCCCTAGTATAAAGTATTTTTAGAAATTAGCAGCAGATGTGCAACACACTGATCATGTATGTATGTGATCAAGATGGTTAGAAGAAGCGTTATTGTGGTTATTTGGGGCTGATAAAAATGAAGCTGACTCTTGTGTTTTTGCCTCTTGTCTTACAGTGCTTGTGGTGTGGGGAAGAATTTCTGTTGCACGATAATATTTTGCACAGCAGGCAACCTCCTGTGTGTGTGCGACTTATGAACTTGAACAGGGTGATATTCTTGCTTGGTGAATACTGTTCCTACAGGTTGTGTCCTTAATGCAGCTGAGAAAAGAAAAAGGAAAAAACCCACATATAAATATCATAGAAAAAATTGTGACATGGTCACTAAGCCCATAATTTTCCTTCAGTAATTTCTAACTGTGATGTTTATCACAATTCACAGCACAGAACTCCTGAACACATACATTTATATGGAATTTAAATATGTACATTTGTATAATATGTAAGATAACATATAAATATCACACACATATGTAAATGTATAAATGTAAAGCACCTGGTGGAGTTTTAAATATGTGAGAGAGAATTACTATGTAGGCCTGTTATCTTTCCAAAGTTTTTTATTTCAACCTTAGAATTTCTGAAGAGCTATGAAGAAACAATTCCATATCCCAAATCAACCAAACCCCCTGGTTGTTGAGATATTTTCCTTACCCTCTTTTGACTAAATCAGATGACATAGTCGTAAAGTCATAAGGATCTGGAGAGACCACACACGTGTCTGTAAATAGCATCAGACTTGGATCTATGCTGTAGAGGGTCGTATGAACCAACAAATCCTGGTTTGCCTGAACATAATATGGTGAAGCCCTCACTGAATTCGAAAAAGATGGTGAATCATAAAAGGCAAACTTGACAATAAATCATCTAGATGGAGTTTCCTGGTATGAAGACTCTATAACACTGGCTACTGTTTGGGCACCAGCATTCCTGCCTGTGTGTTTTGAAGTTGAGGTTTGGCAAGAGAATGTGTATTTTTGCTGTAGAAGTTGCCAGAAATGGATCCTTCCACAGTGTCGGAATAGCTATGAGTTTAGAGCTGCAAAGCATGGCTGAAACCTTTTCCTGAATGTCACTAGAAAGTCAGGTGAGCTAAGGGGTAACAGGGCTCAGCTGGTCCATGCTGGGAGGATCCTGGGCCACCTCAAATGGCTCAACCGCAGGTCGCAGCTGAGGACATTGCCGAGTTGTGAGAAAGTCTCCAGAGCCACACAAGATAAGAGAGGTGAAATTACTGACAAATCAATTGCTGTTGATTTGGGTTCAGTTAATAGCTCAAGGACTCAAGAGGGAAAACACCAACATGGAGAGGTAGAAAGTTTTAAAGGGAAAAAACCCCCATGGGGAATGGCAGCTGAGCACAGTGTTGGGTCTGCTTGAAGGAGCCATGGAGAAAGACCGACCATTCCCCACTTGACTGTTGTCTGGCCAGCAAAGGCTCGTTGGGAGTCCCCTCAGTGTGGTGAGCATGCTAACGCCCAGCTCGTTAAATCCTGCTCTCCATTGTATGTTGGAGCGATTGTGCCATCGCTTTATACGCTGCAGCTGTACATAACCCACTTGCAGAGTCTCTGTTTTGGGCACGTGTAGCCGCGCAAAAAGTGACCTGATGAGGGAGGTTTATGAAAGGAAAGCAGGGAGGGGAAGTGTGTGAAATGGTTGGTAATATGTTATAATTTAGAATAATGAACTTTTAGAAATATAATTCTGTGGCGGTGTTAATGTAATCTTTGTCTATGCTGTGGGTGTTCTGTGTCAACTTCCCGAGTCTTGGCATTCACAAAGCTGTGGGGTGGCATCATCTGGTAACAATCTTTAAAAATATTTTGGAATTTTTTTTAAAAATAATTTTGATAACATCTTGTCATGTGACAATTTCAAACCTGTGTGTTCCTACTGGCCTTCTTGTGCCAAAGGCTTTGTGTGACATGTGAAACATGGCATGGGAGTTGATCCCAGGTCTCCATCGGGGGTTGCTCAGGTGTCTGTTCCCTGCATGGTGGCCTCTGGCATTGGTGTAGGGTCTTCTGGTGGTCACTGTTATGAAAATCCCCTTCCCTAACTCTTATATCAAGCAGCCGCAAGTGTATTAACTTTGTTAATATATATCAGTTCATGTTATACATGTACACTGTAATGTAATGAGATAGTGGAATTTTACTGGAGACTCCAATATTGTTCATGCTTAAGTAAAACAAATTAAAGGACAGCCCGGCCCTAGAAAGAAGGACTTTGCTTCGTGGAAGCTTAGAGCTGTCCATGAAGGATTCCCCTGGACAGCCAAGATAACGCTGGCATCCCAGCCCCTCTGGCACATCTTTGAAACCCTCCCAGCATCATCTGGTGCCATAGATCAGTAACTCCAGAAAGACTGACCCCAGGGATGTCTGGATCGATAGGCAGGCAGCAAGAATGCTGCAGAAATAGAGTTCTCTTAACTATGATTAGTAATCGGTAGTGCAGGTGTGAGTGATTAAGTCAAATCGTGTTGTACCTGAACACTTGAAGTGTGTGTAAGAACCCAGCGTAAAACCACGTTTGGGGTGCCCCAGTATGGCCGGGTCACCTCACATGCATTAATAGATACTTACCCTTGTAATCTTGTATTTTGCATCCATGCTTCCTCTTTCTGCACCAGTCAGTTAAGACTTTTAGTAGCAAACCCCGTAGGTATTTAGGCAGATAAGCAAGGTTTTCTGGAGAAGAAGAAATTTAATGTTAATAAACCATATGCAAGCATAAAGTGCAGCATGTATTAAACACTAGTATGCTTTGCAATGGAAACGTGGGCCTCACTGCTGTACCTGGAAATAGCGCCTGAGGAGAGGAAATTAATTTCTCTATCTTTGATGGCGTACCATTAAAAGCCTGTTACTCCCCCCTGCAACCAGCCCCGAGGTTAGACATGGTAGTGCTGTCTGTCCGCTCTCTCCTGGGAAGCGGGTGGGCTCACTGTGATAGTGAGCTGTTCCTTTGCCTGAGCCCTCCAGAGCACACGGGCGCTGACCGGCCAGCAGCCTGGCAGGCTACGGGCAGATGGTTTAAATGTGTTTTTTCCATAAATGGTGCAGACATCAGCCAGCTCCTCCCCTTAATGCTTACCACCCAGGATGGTTCGGCCGCCAGCCGCTGTATCACAGTGTGTGGTCCCTGGGGAAGCTGTGGTGTCCCCAAGCTCTCTGCCTGCTCCCAGCCTTTCCAGCTTCCCCCTTTCTTCTGCACTCATGAACCCTCTGCCATAAAACTGCCAGGCTTCCCCAGCTCGCATCTCTTACCTGGCGTACACTGTGCTTAGGAAGAGAAGTCATTAAAAAAGAAGAAAGAATGAGAATACCTTACCTGGGTTTATAGGTGCTGGGCCTGGTTTTGGATGGGCTTTTAATCAAAAACAAAACAAAAAAGTGAGGCTGAATTGAGGAAAATGTGTGCTTTTATATAATCAATTAATATATGTTGTAATCAGCTGGATGCATTAAGATTAGGAAATGTTAGTAGCAACAGGAATAGAGGAATAGAGTTGTCATGGACAAAAGGCTCATCTCAAGGAAATTGTATGGGCTTGAATACTAAAGATGACGTATTACTAGCATTAACAGGAAGACAATTGAATTCTGTTTATCCTATCTCTAGGCAGACAGTCCCACGCTCAAATGCATGCTTTGTGCCTGAAGTTCAGTCTCCTGTGCGTTGTCAACACAAGTATATATTCTTATCGATGCAGCTGAGTGCCCTTTACCAATGTAGAGCTGGTATGGCCAGCCTTTAAAAGAAAACCTTGGTCTGCTGTCTGAGCCTCTGAGGCAGAATGTTTTCAATTAATGAACAGAACTTTCAATTCAGATTTTTCAAAAGATAAATCACATTGTAGAAAACTTTTTGTCTAAGGTTCAAACCAGATACCATTGAATACATCAGAAAGATTTCCACAGACTCAAATTCCAGCAGGCATGCAACTTTGGAAAGTGCAGGGAGGCTGACATTCTAGGAATGAGAACGACCTAGAGCAAATCTGAATTTATATCGGTGTAGTTTGTCTGCCCCAGCGGCTGCCCCTTCTCTAGTGCCTTGAGTTGGATGGAAGCCAAAGGAATTATCCCTGAAGTTAATTACTAGATCCATGAGATTAGGCTCTCAGTGCAGACAGGGAGCCACACCAACAGAAAAGCAGATCACGGCTTTGACAGGTAATGAAGGCGTTTGACCAGAGTCATGCTGCAAGTTGGAAAGGCTGATAGTGTAGACAAGTTTGTTAATTTGAGAAAGGAAAATATGAAATTAAACATTGTCCACCTTTAAATACAGTGATGACTCATGAAAAATAGTGAACCACTCACCACGGATCAATAAATGACCAAAAATAAATACCTGGTTTCTTAGTCATCGTGGGCTTGGTGAGGACTGGGAAAGAGAAAGTGAAAGCCATGCTTCAGTAACTGTTCCATTACCGTGTCAGCAAAGCAAGGACTGTTAACGGGGAGGGAATCGGTAGTTTATTCCCAGGATCACACACTAGACCAAATCTACTCAAGCTAAAGTCATACATAAGTGCTGCCTCAGGCGTCGTGCTTTCTGCAGGGGCTGAGCCGAGACAGGGGAGAAAACAGAACTGCAGGTTAACCCTGGTCCCAGCGCGGGGTAGGTGTGAGATGCCCAAACCACAGGAGACCCGCAGCTCTCATCTGAGTGGCAAACAGCCACAGCGCCTGGAAGATGCTGCTGCTGCCCGGGGCAGGTGTTCCCAAAGTCTTCCCGGAGCGGGAGCAGCCTCAGTGGGAGGAGAACACGTCCCAGTGCCGGCTGCCGTGGCTGCCAACAGGGTTCTGACCTGCCGCGTGCAGGGCCCTGCGAACCTGGGGGTATTTGCTGAACAACAGTTCGGATGCTGGGGAGATAAAGTGACAGTTTACAATGTGTGGTGCCCGTAGCAATGCCATGTGCTGCACCCGCGGTGACAAGGCTTGCAGCTTATGTACAGCACATCAAAGATTTGTTGCAATTGTTTCTCAAATATTCATCATAACCATCAACTAAGAACAGTGCATGGTACCAGAAAAAGGGAAAGGAAACAGAAAAGTGAATTTCTAGTTTCATTATAGACGATGCTTAATAATGTTCTTCAGTTACTATGTGAAAAAAGAGAAAGCAGAAGTGCTGTATAGCAACCCGTTCACCTCTGAAAGCATCATCACCAAAAGGGGGAAGGCTGCAAACCCTTTTTAAAATGTCAGCTGTTAATGGTCGCAGTTACCTTGCAGATATAATCTTTAATTGTTTTAGGTGTGGGACATACTCACCAAAGTGACACATGTCTGCTTGGGTTGCCTGTTTAACTCCACTTGAGGTCTTTACTAAAAAGCCTAATTCTATTAAAAATTTCCTTTGATTTTTCCCCAGGGAAAGGTATCCCCGGGCTAAGCTGTAAACCAGCGTTCCTTGTGCCAGGTCTCATCCACATCCCTTCTCAGAAAGTTACGTTTTGCCTCGGTCATTTTAGGCTCATAGAGTGCCCACCATGTGGATGAGCCGTGTCTGCACACCACCACTTGCCCTGGCACCGGCCACACAGAGTCTGCAGTGACTCCGGCTCTCCAACTGCACATGTGTTTCCAGTACGGAATTGCTGGAAAGCTGGGAATTGATTTGGAGAAATCCTAAAGGAAGTTACTAAAAATAATTTCCTACTAAATACAAGAAAAGGAAATTTGATTTACTAGTAATAGTTCATAATTCATGGGAAATCAGGACTAGGAGGACTTAAATATAATAGTGATGATGTAAAATTATGATTCAAACATTCATGCATAAAGCAGTCACGTAGTAGAGTAGGAAATGGCATCAGATGAGATTGACAATGATATTCCAGGTAGCTAAAGGATTTGAGAATTAAAATAAAAAATTAAAACACAAACCTGTGTGAATAAACTGATTGAATTAACAAAAAGAAAAAATGTAAATCACAGCAATTCTCATCGGTCTTGGTTTCATGCCTGATACAACTCCCCTGATGGAAGCAAGTTGTGCACCAGTATCTTAGCTGCAGGCAAGCTTGCATTGCTCATGAAGCAGTAGTTTACGAGAGGTGCTCTAGCGTACCTGCGCAAATGGCGCTGGCATCCTCTTTATGTTGGCAGTTACGGGCAGCAATCCCTCTGTGGGAGCACTCCCACAGGTTGTCTTCATGTAGGGTTTCGTTTGTTTGTGGGGTTTTTTTGTTGGTTTTTGGTTTTGGGGTTTTTTTTGCCTTTAAATAATGCTTGGTTCTGCTTCTTTTCCCATCCTTGGCATAACAGATGGTTGCTACGACATCATTTCCCCAGAATAGTAGCAAAGCTATTTCTACAGACCAGGCTCATTTCTGAAAGCTGGCTACTTACCGAATACTCTACACATTTATCTCGCTTTCAGAGGGAAAGGCTTTTAGAGATCTGAAGTTCCAAATTAGTTTTATGGGCTCGGAGTGTATTTTTCTTTCAGAGAAAGAAATGAGAGACACTGCCGACAACATAATTGAGTTCCTCCTAGTTTGTGGCCATCATAAACTGTATCAAGTGTATACACCTGTCTTACCCCTTGGTGGGTCAGTAATTACAAGGTTTTCATTTTGGGACATTTTGCTGTCACCTGGCAGCTATTTGTAACCAACTAATGCACATCCATTCAGAATGAGGGCCATGTTTCCAAGGACTCTCTCCTTAATTCCTTTTTGCTGACCATGATCAAAGCTCCTTCCATCCAAGTACCATGCTTATCATTTACTTCTACAAAAGTTGGCTGTAAAGAAATGCCAGCAGCGATGTGCTTGGCTTGCTTCCCAAGATCTAGGTCTAAACTTCTACAAGACTGCCAAATATGATCTTGGGGAGAAAAAAAGATAATCAAGACAAAAGATAATTAACCTGTTCATCCAGGCACTGAGTATTCACTAGTGATGGTGAAAGGTGTTAAATAAAAAGTTTAAGGACTGGACTACATTAGCTATCAAAATCCAGGTGGCAATAGTGAGAAAGAGGCAAATTAAAAATTCTACATCCAGATCCAGATCTTGACTTAAATTACAGGCAGTAAATAAATTTGTTGTGATTCAGCTGATATTAAAAATGGCTTTATCGGGAGGGAGGCATCTTTCCCATTAAAGTTTCTGAGGAAATGAAGTATTTCATTAATCTGAAATATGAACATCAATCTGAAATTTGGGGGGGCGCATTTTCAAAAAATAAAGGACTGACTAAGTAACAGTCCCATGAATCTTTAATGTATTCTTGTGAGGATATCTACAGACAGCTGAAAGGCAACTTTTGGCTTTCAGCAAATCAATAAAAGAAAACAATCAATATTTGTATCTCTTAAAAGTCAATGCTTTGTGCTTAGTTAAGTGTAGAATATAATCAAAGGAATCAGGGAGCACTCAGTTTTCCAGAGACTTTAACACAAATGACAGTTTACCTGCAGTATGTGAGATTATTTGTTAGGGCTACAGAGGAGCCTTTTTTCCCCTTTAATAGTTGAACAGCATCCCTGTTACACACACTATGCATAAATAAGATGAAATTGTTTGCTCAGATGCTTGGTTGAGTAGACATAGGCAAAGCACTTAATAGTTGCAAGCACATAGTTCCATAGTAATTCTTAGGAAACCATATATACACAGTGTACTATGTTCCCTAAGCCTGCATAACTGTCAGCAGATCACTCACTCAAGAAATTCCCATTCAACTTTCGACAGCCAAGCAAATAAAAGTAAATCTTGAGGGAGCACGGTCATTTTTCAGTTTCACTGGTGTGTGCAAAGAAGTGCAACCTTCTTTCATTCAGCTGGAATAGAGCCCAGTCTGAATAAATGAGGCAAGCAGAAAAATCTGATCAAAGCTCTATAAAATGTTCTTCAAAGCAGGAAAGTTTTCATTTCTGTCCCTTTGAAAGTGAAATAACTGGCAGCAAAAAGGTAGAAAAACACTGACCTAAATTTCTTCTTCACTGCGCTGAAGATTTGTCTGTTTACTTCTAAGACAACTTTTGTAGAAATTAAGGTGGGTAGATCCTAGATCTTGAACATGAACATATTATTTGAAATTAGGTTAATGGGTGGAGCAGTAAGCAAGCCCATATTACACTTTCTGGTGCTGCTACCACTGGCATTGAGTCACAGCCCTGAACTTCTGACAGCATAGATAAGGCTGTGGAAGACAAGCAGTGTTATAAAAAAAGGTTGTAAAGAGAGGAGTTATCAGTTGCCTTGGTAATTGTTTATCATGTGAAGGATCTTGGACTAACAGATAGCAGGGGTGTTAAACAGCCAGCCACAGCTACCGTACCGTAATGAGGTCCTCAGCCCTTGCCGCTGAAGCTGGAACGGGACTGACAGAGTGGCAGAAGGAAAGGCAAGATCTGTGCGCTCTCTGGAGAACACAGTGAGAATTCAAATGATCTTCATCAACTGAATAAATGCCAAAAATCATCAAGATGAGATTCAGTAAAGGCAGGTGGAATGGGCTGCTCATTGGAAAGAGAAAACTGATGCACGAAGGCAAAATCATCCTTTCAGCTGGCACAGAAGGACCATAAGAAAACTGGAAGCTGGTAATGTTAATGCTACAGTGAGGCAGTCCAGCCTCTGCTTGCAGAGCTGTAGACGGGAGCTCCTTGGCACTAGAGACCTCAGCTGCTGTCAGTGACTGCACATTTAAGAAAGATGGAGATAATGGGGAGAGCTTGGATGAATGAATCAAGAACATAATAGACTTGAAAATCATGAGCTCTGAGGAAAGGTTTAAAGACCTGAATTTAGTTTATGTGGGAAGTGTCTTTCACTGTTCTGAAGAGGGGTCTAAAGAGGATGAGGATGGCCACCACTTCCACTGCTCCCTGGAGTCCACAGAGAGCTAAAACTGTAGGCACTACAGAAAATGTTCATCAATAAAAGAACTTTGAGTGTAGTGCCCAATGCATTTTTTTGTGTGTCTTGAAAATATTTGTCAAGTTCACAGGCAAAGTACATGTAGTCATCTCCCCTGGTGGAGATTTGCATAGGAGTTTAGAGCCTACTGGTGCTATCAACTTCTGCTTCATTAGAAGAGGAGGTAGGAGAGCACATGGTGGGTAGAAAGGTCCCAGCTCAGCTGATGGCTGATGCAAAATGGACCTGTCTGGTGAAATTTTGTTTTTAAGATTTTTTAATACCTAAGAAGTTATTTTACAGATTCGCTAAAACAGCTCATTCCTTAAAAACTTGCAAAGCGTCCTACAAGATAGATGCCAGAGTAAGAGTTGCCCAGGCAAAGAGAATAGGGAAGAGGTGGGACACAGGCACACACATCACAGCATGATCAGCACTGAAGAAGGGCTGGACCAGAGCTCTGTGTAAGTTAATTTCTCCTCTGCAAGGGGGACCACGAAGAGGTTCTGAGGAGGGGTATATGAATGGGGCACGCATGGAAGGTACACTCAGTGTCGTCTCCTAGCCGCTGCCTGTTTGCAACTCAGGGACTTTCTGAGCCCTGAATGGTGCCTTGTGTGGTGATGCAGGACAGTGACATTTTTGCTCCTGAACAGCGCAAGGCATGCAGGTCATATCTGACTGTTTCTTACCTTCGTTCAGCGTAGATAGCGATGCTGGGGTTGTTAACGGCTCAGTACTGTCTGTGACGGGGGCGGATGTGATCAAGTCACCCGTTTCTGTGAAAGAATAATCTGGTGAAGCTTTGAGAGAAAGAACAAATAGGCACAATGAACAATAATAACCAAACATGAATATGAACCAGAATTAAATTTTTGGTTAAAATGATCTGGATTTGTCATTTTGTTAGAAAAGCGTGAAAATGCAGGAACCTTTGTTTCAGAGAACAAACATAGACTTGTCCCATGTACTTCTACCTGAGTCTCTATCACCACATAATAGCATGATAAAGAATTATTTAAAATTTGCATTTTTAAGCTTTTTAGCTACTGGAGAATGAAGCAATGTGTTCTTAGCCCTCTTTATGAAAACTTCATTGCATACATTTTCCATACAGTATGGCTTTCCCTTAGCTCACTTAGACTAAAAATTTATTTTACCACTATAACACTGTCTTTGTAACCTGTGCTTAGTTTTCCTGGTGTAGATACTGCCTCAGTCTCTTCATTTATTGAAGGGGATGCAAAGGAGGAATACAGGAGTATTGAAGGGACTGTGAAAGAGTGGAGGAAATACATTACTGGGGAGAAACATTGATCTCCTTGGTGAGAGAGTCTGACAGGGGTGAGTGGGAAAGTGTAGAAAACTGGCTTCTGTACTGGTCAGGTGGTGGCTTCTATGTCTTTAGGGTTGGGACAGGACTGCCAAATGCTTTGCATTACAAGCATGAAGGAAGTTTCAGACTTCTCTGACTGAGAGTGAGAAAAGCAAAAGGAGTGTGAGGAACAAAAATAGAAATGAGTGTTGTAATCTGGCAGTAACATCTGTTGGTTTCCCAACACTGCAATGGGGCCTGCTTTGTCAGCTTCATTAAGAAGTTAAAAAAGCAAAGTAACATAGGGTTTTCTGGCTGTATAGAGGGAAGAGTTTATTACAGCTATTCCTGGCTTATCTGACTGACAGTCTTTCTCCCAGAGGTACAGTAGTCCTTGGAGAAAGGAGGGAGAGGCTGTCAGGACTGACACTGAAATTGAGCATCTCTTTTTCCCGCAATTCTCCACTGGATCTCCTTGCCCTGTGGAGTGTCACCCTTAGCAGGTGGGAGCCATGCTGCAGAGGGGAGAGGGGGCTGCGGGTTGGGAGAGGATGAGTCTGAGCCGAGAAATCCTCAAGAGGGAGTATGGGGCCTGGACTGGCTTGATGAGAGAGCCCAAGCCTGGAGGCTTATAAATTGTTTAGAGTCCAGGTAGGTAATGTTACAGATGGTGAGAAACATAGAAGGGGTGGCTTTTTCCCATGTCATGCTTCTTAAAGAAATAAAAATAAAAATAATTATTTCCTTCAGATTCTGTCGTTCAAATTCTGCACCGTTCAGCTTCCCTTGAAGCAGGCATTGCATTCAGCGTTTGCAGCTCCCGGCTGGAGTAGTGGTAGTGGCCTTAGTGATAGGCTGCCCATGCTGCTGGAAAGCCAGCAGGTTGGTACCCAGCAGAGGAAATTCATAGACAAGCATTAGCTGCACTGAGAGGTGGAGATTTTGCAACATTTTTTGGTATCTCCACTGATGTCCCCTCCTAAACAAAACTTATAAACACATTTTTTCTAACATGCTGCATGTTGTGCAAATGTCCTTTACCTGTCTGCAGCGTAGTCAGGATTTCGGATGTACTGCTTTCCTCTGCGACGGTGGTGGAATCAAGGGAGGCAACTGTGCTATCACAGGCTATAAGGATGAGCAATTAAATGGTTGCAAGTAGCAATTAAAAGCACAAGTGTGATTTGAGGAGATTGTGACTTGCTTTAGGTCTCAGGCTTGAGAAAAACCTGCGTTATCAGTCTGCTAAATAACTGGAGGGGCAGAGGGCCAACCAAGGGAGGCGAGCACAAATACCTGGTTGTGCTCCTTAATGTTTCTGGAGTTTTTATGAATCTTGGACGCACAAAATCACAGTGATCTGGACACTTTTGCTTTACAAAATTGTAAGCATAGTATTTATAGCTACAAGCTCAGAGTTATTAATCATTACATGCATAAATTCCTGATATGTCCCGACAGACTGATATTTTTAAAGTGAAGATGTTGTAAGATGTTGTAGTTGTCTGCTATGAATATTTTACAGATTTACACGGCGACATCTTAATCCATCTGAAAACCCCAAATTAACAGAATATTTGTTTTAAATAGCACTTGTAAAATGGTTGTCCTTACCTTTATTAACTGTGGTTGGGATTTCAGGAGCTGATGTGGCATTTTCCTCTGTGACAATAGTGGACGCAGAAGGTGCAGCTGAGGCCAAGAGTAAGTTGAGGAAATAAAAAGATGGAATTGGGAGTGAACATGTGAACTGAAATCTTGATGAAAGTAAGTAGATTTGGGCTTTGCGGGACAGTGAGTCAATGCATAGCCCTTTATTTTTGCTGAAAAAAAGACTTTCACCTTCATTTAATATTTAATAATGAAGATAGTAGATATTTCTGACTGCATTCTTTTACTACTGGAGATGCAACAGTCATTTGGAAAGATGCAAAGTGGCCATTGTTAGGGGAAATAAAGAACAAGATTTGTCTTGTGCTTTGGAAGTGACTTCCAGCATGCAAACGTGCCTCACCTTCCTTGAGGGATGTCAAGGTCCCCGGAGCAGGCGATGTCTGAGTCCCTGCTGGACTCAAGCTGGTTGCAGAGGAGGGATCTGTGGAGGTGGCCAAGGGATGAGGAAACGTTATTAAACAGAATCACCACCATGTAAAAGAGAAGACATTTCAAGGGTCTGTGAAATCATTAATACTTTAGGCTTCATAGAAAAGAAAAACAGTTCCTCAGACTTTAACTCTTGGTAATGTGGCTCAGAAGAATCATAGAATCATAGAATCATAGAAGGTTTCAGGTTGGAAGGGACCCCTAGAGGTCATCTAGTCCAACCCCCCTGCAGTGAGCAGGGACACCGTTAACTAGATCAGGTTGCTCAGAGCCCCGTCC